>PVLA01005096.1:11788-94582 GCA_004027455.1 Hydrochoerus hydrochaeris | reverse complement strand
GGGTGGGGGTGCCACCTGCCGATGATGCCAAAGTCCTGGTGTGGCAGCTGCCACCGCCTCCAAGGCACAAATGCAGCTGGGGGCTGGGAGCTGGCTCCGCAGGCTCTTGTTTCCAGTGGCTGCCAGGCTCGGGCTGGGGACGCCTGACTCAGGACTCCTGCCTAGGGGGCCCCAAGGGACAAGCTGGCTCCTCTTGAACCAATGAAATGGCCTTGCAGAACTGGATGTGGTGGCACCCGGCTGTAATCCCATCATTTGGGGAGGCCGAGGCAGAAGGATCACAGATTTGAGCTCAGCCTGGCCAATTTAGCAACACAATGATACCGTCTCAAAATAAAAAAGGTGCTGGGGGGGGGTGCAGCTCAGAAGGCCATGGGTTTAATCCCAATAGGGGGCTCAGGGTAACAAGGTGGGTGTGAGGGAAGCTCTGTTTGTCCCCACCCAGGCCCTGTCATTTACTAGCTGGGTGGCTTTGGACAAACAACACAATCTCCTAGGGCTGCCCCACATGGAAAACTCATGCTACCTACCTAGAAGCACTGTTGGGAAAACTCAATGAGTCATTCATCAAATGCTACTTCCCTCTGGTGTGGTGGCACACACAATTGTCTTCCCAGCACTCAGGAGGCTGAAGCAGGAAGGTTGCATGAGTTCAAGGACAGCCCAAACTGCATAGCGAGAACCTGTCTCAAAAACACCCCAAAGCCAAACCAAACCAAAACAAAAACACTACTTCCTTCTTTCCTTTGGAGACAGGGCCACTGAACTTTAGCCTTGCACTGCTTGGACAGGTACAGGGGCCCAAACTGAGGGGAGGTGTCCTGGCTGCTGTCCTAGTTCTGTGTCATGATGCATGTGTCAGAGACCCCAAGTGCCCCACGGAGTCTGCTTCCCCTTTCTCCTTTGTGATGGATCCTCCACTGTTAGCTGGCCATGTAGCTACCTGGAATGAATATACATTTCTCTCCTCTCGTCACCAAGAAGTAGTCATTGCCTAAAACCTGGTTAATGACAGTTAAGCCAAATGACAATAAGGGAAGGTCTAGAATTACTTTATATTCTTGCAGAGCTAGTGTGGTGAACCTAGAGATGCTCTACCACTAGGCTCTGTCCCCAGCCCTTTCTATGTTTTGAGACAGGGTCTAAGTTGCCCAAGCTGGGCTCTTGAATTTGAGACCTTCCTGCTTCAGCCTCCCAAATTGCTGGGATTAATGGATATGCCGGTGTGCATGGCTCAGAAACCTTTGCTCCTTTATTCCATCCTCCACTGTCACCCACCATCTTAGAAGAGAAGCGGCAGAATGCCAAGCTGGAGAAGCCTTAGTTAAGCCACTGCGTCCCGGGTCTGCAGTGCCACCTGGTTCGGTCAAATGTGGGAGCGCTTCCTCCTGTGGACCTGTGTCCTCATCTGCAGGACTGAGACGATGCCCACAGAGTTGCCACACACCGGGCGTGGCGTCAAAGGCCCGGATGGACTTGGGAAGCCTGGTCCTCCTCCGCTCTGGGGCCTCCTGTCCCCAAATGCAGCCCGAACATCCGAGTCCCCACCCACAGGCTGATGTTGGTGACACACAATCCTCGTTAAGGGCCTGACTGATCCCAGCCAGATGGGAGCCTAATTTAATTAAAACCCTTTAATTACCTGCAACAACACAGCTTTGGGAGGCCGAGGCAGAAGGGGGCCCGGGCGGGAGGGGCCGCCCTTCCAGGACTCGGGAGCCCGGGGCTGGGAGGTGGGTGCTGCTCCACGGTGAGCGGGGCTGCCGGGAAGGGAGGAGGGGTGGGGGCGGGGCCCGCCAGCCCTTAGAAGCCAGCCGGGTGCCAGGCTCTCAGGCCCAAAGCTGTCAGTGTCGGTTTCGAGCTGGGAGTGAGACCAGCACAGGCCGTTTGAGGTCAGGTCTGAGCCTCCTGACACCCTGGCCCTGCCCAGGGCATGCCGGGGAGGAGCGGGCCTGGGTTAAAGGACAGAGGCACCTGTTTGCCCACCCAAGGAGAGCTGCGCCTCTAGAGCTGGTCTTTCCCCAAGGCTGGGCAGGGAGGGTCCAGGAGTGATTTGTGTGGGCTGCAGAAGGGACCCATAAAGGCTCCTGTCACAGCGCTGGGCCTTGGTGGTTCCTCCCCAGGAACACGGAAGGAGCCCAGGCCAGGCCAGAGTGTGCCAAGGCCTGGCACGGACCAACACGGCAACCCAGGCCCGCAGCTGGGCTATTTTTAGGCCCTATGGACATCATCCGTTAATACCCCTTCTGTTCTCCCTTAGTCCTTGTTGGCTCGGTAAATATTGTTTAATAAAGCCGCCGGAAGTTCCAGCTGGTCTCCACCAGGCCAGGGGGCCCAGAGGGGAAGGTGCTGGTTTCCACTGGAGCCACCGCCTTACAGCAGAGGTTTCATTGGGGTCCATGGGATGCCTGGGGCCAGAAGTAGAAAAAGAGACCCCAGTGGAAGGGGAAGCTCTAGGCTACGGGGAGCACCAGGCCTTCTGCACCCCAGATTTCCCTTCCCAGACACAGCTGAAGCGTTGCTGTCTTTTGCTTTATGGGGAGCACTCTCCAGGACCGAGGCCTGGGTGCACCTGGCCTTCTGCCCCTCCCCTCAAGCGCCCCTGCACCTCTGGATTAACCAGCTGGGACCCAAGCTGCCTCTCCCTCAGACTGAGGCTCCTAGAAGGCAGGACTGTCTGGTTGGGCTGGACAGGGCCTCCCTGGGCGCAGTCCACAATCTCCCTAACACAGCGCCTGGCACACTGAGGTTCCTGCACTGCCTCCCCAAACGCTCAGCCTGCATCCTTTTAGTGGGCAGGGAAGTGGCACCTGTCCACCTGGTTATGGACAGGGACAGACTGCCTTGTCAGTGCCGGGTTATGGCCACATAGTGCCACTCCCGGCTGGTCTCCTGGGCACACTGCAGAAGAAGGTGGAGGAGACTGACCTCGCTTTCTTTCTGGGGCCTGCTGTGTAACCCAGGCTTTCTTCAACATGGCAGCAATGCTCCTGCCTCAGCCTCCTGAACACTGGGATCACGGGCGCGTCTCACCGTGCCGGCTAGGATTCGAGTCCTTGCCCTCGCACTTTCTTACTCCAGGCGTGTCCAGCCTGTGTCCATTCTGTGACGTGGCGAGTTCCCCACGGACAGGCCGAGGGTGACTTGTCCGTGCCACAGAGAACAGCAGTGTGGCTGGGTGTCCGCAGCCCCGGGCCAGCGAGCCCTGACTCAGAAGAGCTCTGAACTCAGTGGCAGAGTGTGGAAGTCCCCACGGCCGCAGGAAGAGGAGGCCACACTCCCCTGGCTGCTGCTGCTGCGAACCTTCCTGGCTCCAGGCTTGGGGAACCCTGAGTAGGGGTGGGTGGGAGTCCCCATGAGCCCCATCCCTGTCCTGGCCGTGCACGGGCCGGGCTGGGGGCTGCTGCCACTCAGCTGGGCGCTGCCATCTGCCACGGCCCTCGGGGTGGGCAGCCGAGCGCGGGAGGGGGGGTTCTGCTGTGGCTTTTTTTTTTTTTTCCAGGCGAGAGGATCAGGCCCAGGATGTCACTCCAGTGAGCAGGCCCGGAGCTGGGGAGGGAGTGTCTAGGAAAGCAGGGGAGACGTGAGTGGAAGCTTCCCTGAGCCAGGAGGAGGGAGGAACAGCAGGCGGAACAGGAAGGAAACGGAGACGTGAAGGGAGGGAGGCTGCAGAGAAGGCGCCTGGTGGCAGATGTGTCCATCTACCCTGGCCGCGTTGCACGCAGGAAAGCGGTAAAACCCCAGAGGCAGCTGCGGCACCAGGCCCTTCCTCTCCCTGCCTACACCAGGGGCTCTGCCTGCCCTGCAGCTTCCTCTTGGGAAGGCCGCTCTCCCAAGCTTTGGACTGCACCATGGTGACGGTGACGGTGACAGCAGCGAGGACCACAGATGACGAGGGTGGTTTCTGGGTGCAGGCTCTGCCCTGGGACCGCAGCTCTGTGTCCTCCCACGGGGCAGTGACGAGCTGGGCTCCTGCCACTGAAGATCCCCACACAGCCCTGGCCCCCTCAGTGTCTCCCTGCAGACTGAGCTCCCCTGGGGAAGCCCCAGACAGAAGAGCATGCAAAGGCCATGCCTGGCGTGGGTGGAGAATGGCTGTAACTATACAGTGATACCAGCAACGCTGGTGGCAGGTTCCCTGCCTGGAAGGGACCATGTTGAGGGTGTGACTTCTGGAGAACTCTGCGATACGCCCATTTCACAGGTGAGAAAGCCTAGGCTTTCCCGGCCCAGCACTCTGGCTGGGGTCACTGCCCAGAGTGCACAGGCTGAAGAGCACACCAGCCACCTGCCCCAGCCGGGAGGAGCCTGCTGGTTCCAGTGGGCTCTCGGGGACCTAGCGGGGAGCCTTAAAGAAGAGCAGTCCCCTCTTTAACCTGGCAGGTACTCCCCTGCTGAGTGACCCCTACCCACACTGGCCTTTGAATGAAACAGCTCCTCGAGGTTTGGTTCCCGGCTCTCTCCTCACTCTCCTCCTGCAGGGTGACCTGCCATACCCCAGGACATCTAGGTACTCACACTCCCAGTCCTGTCCTGTCCCCAAGCTCCAGGCTCATAATCCCGTCGTCCACGTGGTTTCTCTCTCTGGAGTTCCCATCTCACAACCAACAAATACAGTGAAACCCGTGACCTAATCCCCTCAGCCCGCTTGCCTCCGCGGTCTCTGTCCCGGTGAATTCACCTGAGCATCTGAGGCAGAAGCCTCCCGTCCCGCCTCTGACCCCTCACCAAGCCTGTCCCACTGGACCCGAGAGCGTCCCTCAGACGCACCCATGTCCTCGACCCCACGCCTTCCTGCTCCCACCAGCCCTCCTGCCGCGCTCCTAAGTGGCTTCCTGTTGCTCTCGGTGTAAATACGAAGTCCTAGAAGTGATGGATCTCATACTGCCTGCACCCCAGCCTCGAAGCCCCTCGGGACACCCTGGTTCCCTCTTGCCTCAGGGCTGTGTGGCTGTGGACTTTACCATGCTGGCAGCTTGCCCCCTCCAGGGCCTGCTTCCAAAGCTGCTTTCTTCACAGTGCCCTACCTGCCCCCTTTGGGGCACCCACCAGGGCCACGGCTGGGCACATTCACAGGGTCGTTAGCACACTCCCCATGGGACTCAGAGAGCCAGCGCAGCCTGGCTCACTCCCCGCCACCACGGCCACGGCCACGGCCACCACCACGGCTACCTCCCTCCACCACCACCGTGTTCCCGAACGCTAGCGCAGCCCTTGCACACTGTGTGTTGAGCACTGATGAACGAGGGAAGAAACAGAAAGGCTTTAAAGCTCGCTCTTACAGGTCCGAGGCCAGGCAGGAGACTCTTCACCTTAGGCGCAGCGCTGTGCTCCTCCAGGGTGGGGTGGAGCTCAAGTCAGAGCAATCACCTAGCACACATCCAACCCTGGGCTCACTCCGGGGCACAGCGAACCCCCAAAACATCCCAGAAACCTGGTAAACAAGAGAAAGGGGCTTTTCTTTCTTCTCTAGATGCACGTTCAGAGGTAATGGGGCATGACGGAGACCATGCCCCGGGGTGACCGCGGGTTGCGGCGCACCCTGTCTCTCTAAGGCCGGTTTTCATTAGGGCTCCCATGAAGACGCGCTTCCAACACGGGTAACACACAGGAATAAGAATGCGCTAATTCACCCAGAGAGAGAAAATGTGTAATATGACTACGGGTTTGTGTGTCAATGTCACTGCAGCTGCAGATGAGTAAAGGCAGGATGTCACTGTGCCGTAAGCTACGCGGTGCGGCTGAAAGCACCATGGGACAGCAGGATGCCGTGAGCGCCAGGAGGAGGGATAAACCCCCAACCTGCCCCATGCAGGGGCTCCGGCCAACTGCTCAGTCTCAGGAGTTTTGGGGACCTGGTTGTTAACCAGCCATTATCAAAAAGTAAACGGTATTACTGGTATTGCCCTGTAATTAACAAAGACAGCTGAGTGCTTGAAATAATCTCTTCCTTATTTAGGGTTAGGGTTAGGGTTTTCCTATGCCTGTGCCTATGAGGGTTTTTGAGGTCCTGTGCACAAGTGACCAAGCGTCGGTGACAACGCCCTGCGTGCCGCTCCGGGTGAGCTCACCGCAGGGTCTGAAGGTGGTGTGGCGGGCGCATTGACACTGCAGGAACTGGCAGAGGCTCCTGCTCGGAGCCACCACACTGGGGGCGGAGTGCTTTGCCTGTGTAGTTCCTCACCAAACCCAAACCCTGGCCTCTGAAGGCATTTGACATGTGAAGCCAACGCTCACCTGGCAGATGGACAGACAGAAGTATGGGTGTGCATCTTTAGGAGAACCATCCTCAGGGGCTGGGGGCTTGAGGGTGAAGGCTAATAACAGAATTATTCCACAAACGTGGCTGTCACTACAATTCACATCAGTCACCAATGTGTCCATCACTTATGGAATAACTTGGACCTCATACTTTTAGACAAAAGCAAGTGTACTGACCAACTAGACTGACACAAACTTCTAAGTTAAAACGCAAAGGTTCTGTTTATGTCCTTGTCTGTCTTGGCTTCTGCCTCCACCATTTGACTGGAAATTCCTTAAGGTAACCAGTGACCTCTTCACTGCTGAGTGTAACAGCTTTTCCCAAGCCCCAGTCCTGTGGCCTCTCCGGTTTTTCTGCCTCCACTGTAGCACTGAGGTTAGGTGTGTTGTTCTTGAGACAAGCTTGACGAACTGCCCTGGCCACCCTGCGGTGTAGGCCCCGAGGTGTAGGACCGAGTAGCGCTGTCGCCCTATCCTGACCTAACCTCGCACCACGTCAGGATCCCTTAGATGATACACGACTGTCTACTCAGCCTGTGGTTTGTTTTAACCTCAGTGACGCTGAGCCCGTCACCCCACTTTCCCCAAGTGTCTCTGCTTGGACAGCGACACGAGGTGAGCCCTGTGGGGCACCCCGCCTCCTTTGGTTGTGCGGAGGAGCTCGTCTCTGAGACTCCTGAACGGCGCTCCCCACTTCCCCCGAGTGGCAGGAGGACAGACATGGCCGCGGCTCCGCTTCCCTTGGGCCCCAGCCCGAAAGCGATGCTTCGCTGCCCCTCTTGCTCTGGCCCAGTCACAGTGACCTTGAGGGAGTCCCAGCCTCACCTTCCCAAGCCACACACGTACAACGGGAATGGACAGGTGCTGCACGGCAAGTGGCAAGGGTTCAGAGTGCCCGTGACATCTGTCAACTGCAGGTACTGGTGCCACTGGAGCACTGCTGTTTCATCTTCGCGTCTCCCCCCACCTCGGTCCCCTTTGACTCCTGAGTCATTTCTGTTGCTTGCACTAAATTCCCTCAAGCCTCCAACTTTTTCCATTAGAGCTGCAGAAATCAGCACCAAACAGCACTCCAGATGCCACGTCCTCCGCGGGCACTGGCGGTACAGGGCCTGTGGGGGAGGGGCGGCCTAAAGATCCTATGGTCAACAGCATAGGTCTCATCTGGAGGGCCAAGCTTCCGGTTCTCCCAGCCCATTAGCCCAAGACAACTTGTCCTACACCTATTTCCTGCTCAGGGCTCCAAGCATGGGGTCAAGGCACCGAGGTGGTGCGGTCGCCTCTGAAGTGAACGGGGAAGCACCCTCACGTCCGCAGAGAGCAGCAGCCCAGCCGCGCTCACCTGAATGCCAGATGAGCCGGGCGAGCTAAGAAACGAACCGGAGTGATGGAGGGCAGAGTTCAGCGGAAAGTCACAAGACGGAGTGATGGAGGGCAGAGTTCAGCGGAAAGTCACAAGACGCAGGAAGCACACAGGGCCCCGCCGATGCAAAAGATAATTAGTTGTGGAAAACAAGGTTGGGCTCGAGCCAAGCATTTGTCTTTGACAAAGACAAACCAAAGGATCCAGCGTAGTCATGTGGGGGGAGTTTAGCTGTTCTTTCATGAGCTGAAGGGCCAGAACAAAGCGGTAGTTTCAGAGTGCGGCTGCCTCCCCCTCTGTTTGTTGTTCTGCTCATAAACATACAAGCTGTTTCCTTTCATCTGTACGGCTCGTGCAATATGGAGATCCCACCACGCAGTTACCCAGATTGAAGGAGAGACGCAGAGTGGCCAAGCCCCAGGCCGAAGAAGCCGTCTTTGTGTCCCTGGTGGCGGCGCTGGAAGAGCTAAAAGGCCAGCAGCCATTCCAGCGAAAGGAGAGAGGAACATCTCTTGCCCACATTTTCAAAACCTATCAGGATATCTGAGCCACCTAATAACACTGAGGCTTCCTCTCCATGTAAGGAGTGGGAAAATGCTTTCTGTGGACGCCAGATCCATGGGGAAACTGGCGGCCGGGGAGGAGGGGAGGCGCAGGCCACGCATGCCTGATACTCCATTTGGACCTGAGAACACAACTGAGAAGGTTCCGCGAAGCTGCCTGCCTGCAACACTGCTTTGATAAATAAGCCATATCCTTGTGGAATTGCCATCTCCAACTGTTCCGCTGGCACGGACATCTCTGCAGTGACAGCACACGCCCCAGATTGTGGCGTTAACTTGAATTACGTGTCAGATGTGGGGGAGCTAAGGGAAGGGGTGGTGGCAGGGGAGGCTTAGGAACAGTACGCTGGGGCTCTGATGCTGTCAGGACCAGATGGCTTCAGCTGTACCACTGACAACAGAAACAAACACGTCCGGAAATAATACCACGCGGGAGTCCCTCGGCCTCACCTGTACCCGGCCCGCTCACAGCCCTGCACCCACAGTAAAGCCCATATTGGAAGTCCCACAAATCCTTTGTCCTCCTGGAAGCTGGGTGCCAGGGCTGCCACCTTCCTGAGGGCACATTCCCTGGAAGCATCAGCCTCCAACCTCGAGCGCTTTGTGCAGGAAGAGGAAAGCCAATCTGGCTCGACCTCCCGGGGCCCCTCCAGCAGAGCAGCAGAGGCGCCTTCCCAGAGGAAGCAGCTTCTCTTCCCATTTTGTACCTCAACTTTCCAGAAATGGAACTTCCTCTGCTTTGTTATGTAACCCTCAGGATACGAGGTGAGAAGATCTGGTACCCAGCAGCCGTGACCTCCTTCCCTGGGCTTCACCTCGTCCCAGCTACGCAAAGGGCACCAACCATCAGGCCCACCAGTGCTGGGAGGCTCGAGCACAGCACTGGAGAAGGCACTGGCTGGGACCCGAGGGCTGCACTGCACGTGCGGCTCTGCGGTGGGACTCCATGCCTGCCCCGGCCTCCGGGTCTGAGGCTGACCTGGAAAGCGAGGCTCCCGGAGGTGCAGGACCGTAGCAGCCGGAAGGGCGCTGAAGTACTTTCTCCACCTGGAGACTCCGGCCTGGGACGGTCCTGTGAAGGGATCAGGCCCACTGTGGGTGTGGTAAGAGACATGACGTGGGGCGTACGAAGGCCCAGCCCATGCACTGAGGGGAAGCGGAAGGAAGGTGAGCTAGTGGCCAGTGCACTTCCAGCGGACCGTGCTGCCTCCAGCGCTGGCGACAGCTGCAGGCGGCCTGAAGCACAGCCTGTCCGGGAGGGAGCACGGCAAGCCAGCGACAGGCCAGTCAGGCCTTTTGCTCGCTGGATCTTTCGGGGTACAGTTAGGAGAGAGAGACTGGGGCTGGGTCTTAAAAGCCTTGGCTGAGGTAGGCCTTGGTGCCTGCCAAGGGTGTGACTGTCACACACTCGAGGAGGACAATAGACTGGCAGATGCTGATGGCTCACAAAGGAAACTTGAGATTATGGAGAATAAATCAATCCCTCCTGCTTATTAGACATTTCAGACATAATCCCCGCAAGATGAAGGATCAAACCAAGCCTTCAAAATCCCTGAAGCAAGGGACTCAGACTCAAGAGACGAGCCAGATAAATGAAACAAAGGACCACAGATACCACACAGTACAAAATAGTAATTATTTATATTTTCAAAAAGAAAAAATTAACATTTGGAAGTTCTTCCCTGTAGGAAGAGGCTGATCGGAAGGGACAGGGCTGGCTCCTATGCAGGCGGCGAGTCAGGTACAGACAGCTGAGCAATCTGGGCTGCAGTTTGTTTTCATACAGCATTTAATAATAAAATCTCCATTCTTCTTCTCTCTTTTATGCCTTTGCTTTGTGTTTTTCATTTTAGAAAAGGGGAGGAGGGAAGGGACGAGAAATAAAACCAGAGAAAAATGTCAAAAAACATTTTCCACAATATCTAAAAACAGAGAACCACAGTTCTTGTCAAGACAGTATGAATTCTGGGTGCATTATTTTTTCCAGTTTTCAATACCAATAAAGATTTCTGCAAAAGCCACGACCATCAGAACACTCATCTTGCAGATAAATCGCCTCCTTCCCCTCTGCCTTCACTTGTCGCTTTTCCTAAGGGGATAAAGGGTGGATCCTGTCCTTGTGAGCGCTAAGTGCTAACAGAGAGCTCTTCTGGTGCTTGTACGGTGGGTGATGAGGCGTCTTCACAAACATCCAAGTCCTTACACAGTTGGAAGGACTAAAATTTGCTCCTCAACATAAATACTACAGGAATCCACGAACTGATTCTGCAAAAACCCTTTCTTCTTTCCTCTTCCCTTCTCTTAAAACTAAGCATCTTTTTCTTTTTCCCTCCATTTGCTCCAGGCACCTGACGATGGGTCTGCTCGTCGGAGCAGGCAGTTTCTCACGGTACCACTGCCGGGATGTGTGCTGGGCCGGCACTGAAACCCCGGTGTCAGACCGGGCCAGGCCAGCAGGAGCATGGAGAGGCAGCACAGGGCTCCCCTCCGGTCCAGCAGCCTTGAGTCCTGGGCCCTTCCCTCCCCCCGTCCCCTAAGTGATTTAGTGCCATTTAAAGTCTGGGGCACGATGCAGTCTTTCCCCATGACAGAGTGAAGCTCCATAGATTGCGCTGTCTACACTGGTGTCCAGTGGCAGCTGCAGTGGCCGCTGCTTTTGGAAAATAAATGGAGTCTTACGACCGGCAGGTCTTAGGACTGCTTCAGGCGCTTGCGTGGGGGTCCCAGGAAAGGGCACTGTGCTGAAGCCAGAGAGCGGTAGGCTTCGGCCACCAAGTGGGGGTGTGACACCACCATGGACTTCCACCCGGAGGTCTCCAGGACATCCGAAGCATGACTAGGAAGGAAGTGGAGAGAGACAGTGAGCAGGAGATGGCCTCAACGGTGGCCCCAGCAGCCTAACCTCCCAGGGTGTGGCACAGGGATGTTAATGCAAGGGACACTGAGAACCCTTCGCAGGCAGAAGCTGGTGCCTGGGCCACGGCTGCTGTAATTCTGAAGACCGGATTTTGAGCCACCACACTCTCCCAGTGAAAACTGGAACGTTCCTTGTTCCTCTCAACGCTAGCTCTTCATCCTCACTGGCGCGCTGAGGCAGCGCCGGGGCTCCCCGGGGCAGACGGCTCTGAGCCCCGACCTGCCTTGCCATTTGTCAGTCCTCTAACCTCAGCTGGGTCACTGCCTAGACCTACTTGAATGTCAGAAAAGAGGGCCTCACACCAGAGCCCTCCCTGCAGTGGTTAATTTTCAGAAAGCACCACGCAAGCAGCCGGCACGGAGCGGGCACTCAGAGAGCTTCCAAGCACAGCCCCTGCCCTCCCTCTTCTGCCTCAACTGGTAACTGCTGGAAATCAGCTCACAACTAGATCTCAGGGACGTGTCCCCTCCTGGCTTGGGTACTTGCTGTGTTAAAAACACCATCTCTCATTCACCTGAAACGTGTTGGCCCCGTCTTCCCCAGAGCCGCTGTGAGGCAGATGTTTTCGGGTGCTGGTTTCCCCACCTTCTGCTCCCCATCAGTAGGGGAGGAGCCCGCACCACGGGGAGCAGGTGTGTGGTCACCGATCGTTTTGGGCCCTTCTCGGTATTTAGGGTACCGAGGCCAGGTTGCCTGTCACTTTGGGTAAGGGTAAGGGAACGGATCGGGTGGAACGTGTCTTTCTCAAAGCATAATACTGAACCATCCCAACCACAGCTCCTTTTCCCACTGCACTACAAACTGTCAGATGTATTTCACTAGCTCAGTATGTTTTTAAAATTTACTTCTATTTTCCAAGAAATCTCTGTGTCCTTAAGGAGACAGTGAGAGTGAAGTGAAGATCCTATCACTTGGGGGACACAGCTTCTCCAGGACTGCAGGCTACCACTCTCATCAACTCCGATCGCATCTGGAAAGCAGAACACTTCACCCGCCATGAAAGAGACCAGTGTTCTACAGTGCCAGCTGCAGAGAGAGGAAACCTCCACACTCACTACCCGAAGGTTAATGATGCCACTTTCCTGTCTGCTCACTAATTCAAAGTGTTTCCCCTTCTTCAGCTACTCCAGCTGTCCCGAGAGGAACTCACTAGTTAATGAAGTCCACCGCCTGCGTCTTCAGCTGGTCTGCGCTGTGGAGGTCGGCCAGGATGAGGATCTCCGCGGCGTTCTCCACTGAGAGGTTGCTGCACAGGGCGTCCTCGCACATGACCTTCAGGCGCTCCAGGGCGTACTGCAAGACAGGAGCCTGCTGCGTCAGAAGGGCACAGCTGGGGGCTGACTGCAACTTAGACTGCGTTCTTTAGCAGTGCCATTGTGTAACTGGATACTCGAGCAGAACCACACGCTGTACGGGAAGCTACCATTGCGACTATAACACACAGCCACTCTCTGGAGGTAGCTGTTAAAGCCTGAAACAAAAGCGGCTGAAACAACCTGGGGGGCTGCCATTCAAACTCTCAAGTCTATGCGTTAGAAAAATGACAGCGCCATGGTAGAAGCCCACCCTAAGGTCTACACATCTCCTGACCAGGATTAAACTCTTTCTTAGACTGTCATCCCGTACCCTACGGCATGGCAGTGGCCTGCTGCAGGGGACAGACACCGTATATAAGCCTTCTGCAGCCTTTTATTAGGAGCCACCAAGGTGAAGCACAGCCCTTCCTGCTTGAGCACTGTCTCTGGCCCAGCAGGGAATCCCGACTGACAGACGGATCCATCAGGTGCTGAAAAGGAGCCCTGCAGTGACTGGTGACTTTCACCAGCATCGCTGCCACTAGCGTCCCTGAGGGAGGGCAGCTAGGGGCCTCCTTTCCAATATGAAAAGATAAATGATATCCTATTTTATTGGGGTTAAGGTTAAGCTGCTGGGGGTAAAATAAAGCACCAGAGACCCCGGGAACTTCTATTTTCTAAGGAAAGGGCAAAAGTGTTCTAGAAACAGAAGGACCAGGTTAATGCTAGGCACATTTGATTCAGCTGACTGGGTCTGATGTAATGCTACTTACTACTTGTTCTCTAGTATGAGATTATGAACTTACTAAGGAACTTCAGGGCTAAGGAAGAGGAAGGAAATAAAAGGTCACACAAAATAAAAATGTCATTCATCGTTCACAGGAGAGCAGCTTGCTCCGAGGACCCTCAGCCTCCTGACTGCCGCGCTGGGAGCGCCTGGGCCTCTGCACGCCGTGAGGCGAGGCCCACAGGCGAGGCCCGTGTCACGCCAGGACGGCGTGACTCTTACGCGCTCTGGCTGAGGAGCGTTTCTGCTGGCCCTCGGACCTCCTGCAGCCAAGAGAGTTTTATTGGTTTTTGTGCAGCTTTAATTTTTCATATTTGAGTAACTAGAAAGCAGTTTCCATGGAACATGGGAATGACACTAGATAGGCAAGAACTGAGGTTGCCGTTTCGGTGTCAGTGTTCCATCTGGAGACAGCGCTGCCCAGACTGTTCCTCTCTCATCCTCTCTAATACATTCTTTTAAAAGGACTTTCCCTGTGGATAGCTCTGATCCCCACTGCATAATCAGACAAAAGTAGCCATTCTTGTCCCTTGGGGGACAAAGTTTTTTTCTTAATTATGCTTCTGAAAAACCTGCCTAATGGCAATACTTACCCAAGAGATTGAAATTGTGTCTCCCAGGCCTGGTCGACGTGTTTTGTTTTGTTTTTGGTCTAATTACACATATCCCCAGGAGACCAAAAAGCTCAGAAGAAGCTGTTTCAGCCTCCTGGGTAAAGACTAGGTGTTTAGATCCTTCCATGAAAGAGTTCTTACTCTACTTCCCTAAAATGCACAGGGAAGTTTAAAGGTAAAAACGTTTTCAAATAAGCTTAGAACAAGGACTGGCAGAAAATTCCCAACGGGGCCTGAAAATGCCCTTCAGACCCTCCTCATTCAGATCCCAAGCACTACGCGACTCCACTGCTGTAGTCCCAGATGTAGGGATCTGTCTGGTGCAGCCCCGCCCGCCCGCGATTCAGGCTGGTTACAGTAGGGGCCGGGGGTCCCCTGGCTGGGCAGAGAGGAGGAGACCCAGACACACGGAAGCCTAACCCTGGCTTGGGCCTCAGGGTTTCTAATGTGGATCTTGCCATCTTACTTGTCCTTGTTTTTAAGAGTTAATGTAAGTTGTCCACAGAAATCGTTCATTAATGTGTAAGGCTGTGGTGTCTGTACAAACCGGCGCTCCTACACACTTACTCAGGCTTGCGAGACGTACATTTATGACTGCCGAGTTTGCCTTGTATAGTAGTTTTAGCCACTAAAAGCTGGACTTGCTGATGGAGTCCTGCAGTAGTTTCAGTTACAGTGTTTGCCACCTTAGCTTGTGCATTTTTTCTTTAGATGACTGAATGCTGAAGAAATCTGGATGCGTAATTACTATTTTTATGAATTGTATCCTGTTAGTCCTTTGTGACTCCTGTATATCTTACTTGTACTGGCCAAACCTGAATAAAGATTTTTATTGCAACACCTTAAAGTACTACTTGTCCTCAATGGGATCTAGAAGATGAAGGGAATAAGTAAATCCCTTATGTGTACAAGTGACCAATTTGTTGAAACCCGAGGATAGGGCCGACAAAACATATAAACTGCAAGAAAAGCAGGCACTGGGCTGTGTCTCCTACTCTCCTAGAGCTTGCAATGAATATGTTCCTGTCATCCCTGAAAACAAGCTTCCCCTGCTCAAAACTGAGGTAAACTGGAAGATACGGAGTTTTTGAACTGCTGACTGTATGCATCAGGTACTAAAACAGCATAATAAGGACACAGTCATTATTTGAATCATCATCAGGAGCAGCGGTTAGGTCCACATCCTCATCCTCTACAAACGCTCCCGAGGGCTGCCGGTCTGCTGCACGCCCAGGTACCTTCTGCTGCCCTCAGGCAAAAGGGAGGCAGGAGCTGATCACCCTGAGTTCCTCCTGGGAAGGATGGCTCCAGGCCCTTTGGTTGGAGTCCACTTTTGGCTGAGGCTGCAGCATCATGACGGGAAGAGGGGTACCCTTGGACAAAGCACTTTTCTTCACACTGGGTCATCCTCACATCAACTGTCCCATCCCACACAAGAAAGGCATCCATGGGGTAAACACACGCTGCAGAGCCTGGACAGGCCACCCACCGAATTCCAGCTGTGGGGATTCCTCACAGTCTAATAAACACTGGTTTTCCAGTGAGGGTTCTGAGGACCACTGACTCTCAGGGGTGATCCTTAGAAACGGACTCCAGGGTTAACTAAACTGGAGAGATGCTGCCCATCTATTCCCTTTTAGAAAACCCTCAATGTATAATATGATATAGGTTCTGAGAAATCCTATAGTGAAATAGCAAATATTTGACTTGGATAAATTCAGGATCTCTTTTTCTCCAAAGGGCTACTGTCATCATTTTGAAGAACTATAGTATATTTCAGTCATTACTTAGCAAAAGCTGAAAATGTGAACCAAGTAAACAACACAGTTTGTTAATAAGCTAAAATACATTTTGCAAACTGTAAAGCACAATCCAAATGTTGGTGTTAACTTGAATCTTTACTCTCATTATGCTTCAATATGAGATGAGGAAGAAAAATAAAAGTCAAGCTAACCCTCCTTTTAGATAGTTAGGGCAACGGCATCATTCAGAGCAGGACGCCTGTGGGAACAAAAAGGGTGCTACTGGTAGCTTGGTTGGAATGATGAGCGTAAGGCAGACTGTCCTGGCTGAACCAGGGTATGCACTCATTTACCGTGACGCAACACAGAAGCCCATTCACAAAATGCAGGCGGTCACAGTAACTCCTAGTCCTGCGATCACTTTTCTATCCTTACTTCACCTTGTCAGCAGCTGCCAGCAAGTCATCCGCCATTTTGTCGAGGTTTGGCGCCTTCCCCGTGTAAATGAAGCACATCATTTCCTTAAAAACTTCAGGCTCCACATCATTGATTTCAACTCGATTCTATGCCAGAAAAACTGAAAATGAGAAATTTTGCAACAGAACAAAATTCCTAAACTATTTTCACGATTTTAAAGCTCCAGCAAGAAGAGAAGCTTGTATCATTTAAAACCTCCCATGACTAGAAAACGTCTCCTCCTCCTGACGGACTACTGTAGCCTCCCTCCAGCACACGGACTACCTTCGCCTGTTCCAGCAGAAACAAATGTCTAATATGCCACCCAGAACTCTCTGGATGACTGCCTGGAGATTAAGTGGATCTACTTTACCTGAAATATTAACAGACCACCTCTTGCTGATCTTGAAGGTGTCTGTCAGGGGAATTTTACTGTTATAATAGCACAGTGAGGAAAAATAATTAGGAAAATCAATCTGCTGCCAACTGGGAAACCACCTGACTCTGCTCACCTGGCACCACAGAAACATCCCGACCTGTACACACCTTTTTGCTCTCCTCCATTTCATGTTCAAACATGGCACTAAAGACTGGAGAACGAGCTAGAAGGCAAAAGGGAAACAAGGAGACGAGGTTATCACATGGGGATCTCTTGATTCTCGCAGTTATGACCAGAAGATCACTTCCTTCCTGATCTACTGCTAAAGGAGAAGGTCTCAGCCTGAGCTTACAGCAGCACTCCTATTTTTCATATATCATACTGATGAGAAAAAGCTATAATATATAATGGAAAGAAAAAGCCATTACTTTAAAAATGATTAATGAGCTCTACTCCAACCACCCTTTTGTTTCGTCTTGTTTTTGGTACTGGGCATCGAACACATGACCTCACACTCACCACACAGGTGCTTGTGCTGCTGAGCTGTATCCCTGGCCCCCACCCATTTTTAAGGACGGTTGTAGTGAGCTAACAGATCTGGGGATTCAAATGGAAGGTTCCGCACAGTCTGAGCACAGTGTCCTAGTATCTGGCGTTCTGGCTGGAACGTCGCCGTGTCTCCTCCATCGCTAGGACCACACAGCACAAAGCTCCAGATGTGAGCTTGCTGGTAGGCAATGAACAGATCGGGCCGTGCACTCTAACGGAGATGAGAGTATCCTGTGGTGGGGGCCTTAGTACAATGGCTGTGACCCTGCAAAGCTCACCCCATCTGATGGTCATCTTCCTTACTATTTAATTTCTCTCATTAGGGCTAATTTAAATTTAGTTTTTCTCTTTAGAGATGGGGATAATGAAAAACAAGGCTGAGAACTGGTCTTCTAACGCAGGCACACTCTAGTCTAATGAATACCATGAAAAAGAAATCAACTTAATTTCAAACGTGAAAAGTAATAAAATGGCTAAGAACACAAATTTGTTCATATTGTTGAATAAAGTGGGGGGTCTGGGTCAAAGTTGAGACTACCAACCACTATGTAGGACTGGAAGAACAGATGGACCATGTAGGAGGGCTATGTGCTGGCAAGGAACTGGCACTTTTGGCCTATAGTTTATGTCAGAAAGAACTAATTTTAGCTCTGCCATTTTCTAAACGTATTCTTGGGCAAATCACTTAACCTTCCAAACGTCAGTATTTTCACCCATCCCAAAAGGATATTAATTCTCACTGTTCTTAGAAGTTACAAAACTGGAAGGCACTAAACTCATGCTACCACTTTCAGAACTGACTGCTTTGTAATTAATGGGGAAGGGCCCACAGCAGCAGGCTCCTGTGTCTCAGGGGCCCTCAGCAGGCAGACAGGGGCTGATGTGATGGCTGGATAAAATCACCCAGCGACAACGCAGGAGCCTGCCCGTGCTTGAAGGAACAAGTGAAGGGACAGGCTGGCCATATACCAGACATAGCCAGAGAAGTAGAAGAAGACTAGAGAGAGGAGTCAAGTGATACATAAACTAAAGAGTCTCTAAAATTTAGCAAGTAGCAGGTCGTATATGTAACTGGAAAACTGCCTCTGTAGCATGGAGGTGAGCTGAGGATAAGTGGGAGGAAAGAGGTAGTCAATGTGTCTGCCCAAGAACGTTAGGTGTGGAGAGACAGCGCGAGCGCGCGCAGGGCAGGAGCTGCTGGAGCTAGGCTTCTGGACAAGCAGGCTGAGGTGACGAGAGGCCTGGCACAGGCACCCCTGGGCATGGCACCCCTGGGCATGCGCGGAGGAGCTCCTCAGCCCCTGTGGCGGTCAGGCCTGGAGGCAGAGGAGGCGCTGGCAGCGCTGAGCGAGGCTAAGCGCCGCCGCCGCCACTGCGCTCCCCGGAGTCACGGCCTCCCGGGCGCCTGGCTGGCTGGGGACTGGGAAGGCGGAGAGGAGCAGGCTGTGGTGAGCCCTGAAGCCGCAGGGGCGGGCCTCGGCAGGAAGCATCTGCGTGTACCGTGGGCTGCCGTCTGCGACCCTCTCCTGTGAGCTCAGTCAGTCCCACACAGGGACTCCCCCTCTGCCTCCGTCTGTCTGTCTCTACAGCCTGCAACCGGACCTGACCCTGCACATCAGTGGCAACAGTTCCTCTACCACAGAGGGCCGAGCCTTCGGGGCTGGGGACTCAGCCCCAAGTCCAAGATCTGCTCCCTGTGTTCAAAGTTCCTGCCCACAGCTGCTCTGGCATCTATCTACTTGCTAGGTGTAAAGGCTCTTAAAACCTTCCCAAATCCTCACCCATTCGTTGAAATGGGGCTTACACTATACAGGCCGTGTAGTCGCAGGGCCTGGGTGTGAACCTGAAGTTGCACACAGGTAATCACGCAGCCTCCGGTTCTTCCTGTCTCACCAATATCCCAGTGAGCCATGGAGAAACACCTACCTGCCAAGATGGCTTTGTGAGCCTGGAACTCCTGGCCAGCCACACACAAGCAGCAGTCTGTGAACCGGGAATTCTCCCACAGCCCTCCTAGTTCGTCTGCCAACCGGCACTCGGGAACCTTCACCATGTTCATGGTGTTCTGGCCAGAAATGTTGACGGAATCTTGTACCACACTCACCTGTGAAATATAGGGAAATAACCCAAAGCTTTTGATAGCGGGAATTTTCCTTCTGGCAGGTGAGAGATGACTTCTGCCTCAATGCTACACAACATTCAGATACACATTCTCTTGAAATCACCTCTATAAATCAGGCTTTACCCTTTGAAGCAAGTAATTTCCTACTTATCACACTCATACTTATTTTTCACCTTTCTAGAACAATGGCAAGAATGCCCCACAAATCCTTCTCCAGTGTCTATTCCCTGCACTACGAACCTGGCAAAGCCACCAGAGGGGAATCTGACAGAAACACATGTTAAACCTCAAGTATTTATCTTATTCTCCCTTAGACAGAAAGCTAAATACAAAGAACCCTTACAAATATACCACTGAAACTCTGTAGAGAAAAGAATCTAATAAGCTCAACCCCAAAGCACTTCCCTTATTTCAGTTAGATCTGGAATGTGCAGCAGAAGCGTAGCCTGCAGAAGGCCTGGTGAAATAGCTGCGCCCCTGAAAAATGTTAGTCACTGACCCATGACCAGTGAGGACTGGGCTTGAAGATCTTTCTAGGAGGGACAGTAGAATGGGGACACCACGACTTTACACATGGACGTCATCTGTGACACTGACCTAAAGACAGCTGGCCCCAGCTGTACATGCACTCAGAGCTTCAAACACAATGGCGATGCTAGGTTAGTGCAGGGGTCAATTCCACCATGGCTTCAGCTGAACTGACTGTTCAGTCTAGAGACAAAGCAAGCTAACTTCTAGGAGGGTCAGTGAAATTCAGACAAATCTGTTAGGGTCCCAAGTGCAAGGGTGTGTGTGTGTGTATATATATATATTTTTTAAACCACACAATATTATAAATGTCAGTTACTGAATGAAAGATAAGAGCCTGCAAAGAGGATTCATTCCCTCTATCACACCAGGTTAGAAAACGTCAATCTGAGCAGAGCTCACAAACCTTGAGAGTGAGCTCCCTCTTCTTACTATTCCTGAGAGTCCAGCGAGAAGGCAGGCTTAGGAAGACCCCAACTGGCCCAGATTGCTTTTACCCTGCAACATGCAAGTCACCCCTCAGCTGTAGCCTTGAACCTAGAGGGGCAGTTAATGCCCCATCCAAATGACTGCAGTCTCTTGGTGTAAAAGTCGGACATTTACTATCAGGTCAAGAAACTTATTCACTTGTTTAAAACTAGCTGTTACAGTCTTCAGCAATGAGGCAGCCAAGCTAATCAATTATGAATGTGCTGAGCATGAGCAGCACGTGTATCAGAGGGAGATTACAACATCATTTTAATAGCCCAGGGCCTAGCACAAATCACCCCACAGAGATTTTTCTTGTCCTCTGTAAGATTTCTAATTTGACTCAGACATTTCTCACATTAATATCTTCATTTCTTTTGATACAATATTAACACCAAAAGTAGAGTTGTCCACTGCTAGTTACAGCTCTAAAATACTGATTAAAAGGGGGTGGGGGGCTGGGGATTTAGCTCAGCAGCACAAGTGTCTGCCGGGCAAGGGTGAGGTCATGAGTTCGATCCCTGGTACGGGGGAGAGGAGGGGAGAGTTCTTCTTTGAAAAAATAAAAATAAAAATAAAAGGGGGTGGGGGAAGAAAAAGGAAAATGGAAAGATCAATTAAATCCAACTTCCTCATAGGAAAAGGCAAGAACCTCCAGAGACGGCCAATGAAGGGAGCAGAGGAATGTTTTGGCACTGTGTTTGCACCTGAGTGAAGCCAGGCTGACAGGAGCCCAAAGTCATTAACACTTGGTGGCAATTTAGTAGACTGGGTAAAATGAATTGGCAAAAGCCGAGCTGAGCTTCACATAAACTACAGTTACCAACGGGCCTTCTGCTGGCAAGATGCATGCTTGGTAATGAGTGGGGCCCAAAGACCCTAAGGCCACCTCTCAGTGGGGCCATTTCTCTCTCCAGACACAGACAGAAACACAGCAGGAAGGAGAATGTACCTTTCCTGTCTGAGCCGGGCTTGTTCTGCAGATATATAGATGCCTGCAGTCTCCAGAGCTCCCAGTGTCTGGCACCTCTTACCAACATTAAATACGCTTAATTAAAAATAAATTTTAAATGGCATTCACAAATGAGTCTTCAGAGCCCAAACTTTTAGCTTAGAAAGGAATTGTTTTCCTCTGCAAATGATGCTGCTGAAATGAGACCACTTTCAGAAAAACTAAAGATTTTTTTAATGCCTATAAAGTTGACTATGGAGACTCATTGAGAACTGCAGCTGTGACTATGATGTGACTGTGACATTTATGTCATCTTATAAATGAATGCATGAAAATGTTTCAGGAAGGCTGCATAATCCCCTAAATCTCAAATTGTAAAAGGGTCTCACTTTTAAAGTCAACTCCTTTTTTTAAGAAAGAAAATTTCATGAAAGACTAAAGATTGTGCCAATTCTTACACATTTCATCTACACATACAGTCAAAGTAAAACCCTTGGAAATATATTTTTAACTTCAATACAATTAAAAGAATCAAGCCACACACAGTGGTGCATGAGGCAGGAGGATCATAAATTTGAGGCCGGCTCAGGTAACTTAGGGACAGCCTGTCTCGAAAGGAGGTGGAGACGCAGCTAGTGACAGAGTGTGTGTGAGGACCTGGGTACAATCCCATGCACTAGAGAGACAAATGAAGAAAACAAATAGACACTGTGAATTGTTTATAACAGCATCACTGTTTCTCACTCTAAACATCTATCAATGAGAAAATAAGTAAAATGTACATTCATACCAGATTATTATACTGCAACTAAAAAATGAATAATTATTTTCACAAAATAAATTTTAGAAACATTAAAAATTTTTATTTTTATAAAGTTCAAAAACAAACCTAAATATATTATTCAGACATACAAATAAAGAAGAGGATGATAGCATAAAATCCAACATAGTTATTTTTCATGATCTAAATAGAAAAGTCTTGGGGACAAGGTAGAAAAATACATTGATTAGTTCCAACTTCCTGGTGACCACGAGTCAGTTGGTAGGTTCACTACATTAGCATGACTTATAAGCTATAATGTTACATATTAAAGCAATTTTCCCCTCAGTATGGGGACCGGACCCAGGACCTCGTTATGACCTATCCCCCTTTTTTTTTTTTTTTTTGTACCAGGAATTGAACTCATGACCTCACACTTGCCAGGCAAGCACTTGTGCCACTGAGCTAAATCTCCGGCTCCCAATTCCTTTTTAAACACTTTACATTTTTAAACATTTTTAAATTCTGTGAGCCAGGCATGGTGGCTCATGCCTGTAATCCCAGCACTTGCAAGGCTGAGGCTGGAGGAGTGCTGTGAGTTCAAGGCCAGCCTGCGATACATAGTGAATTCAAGATCAGTTTTTAAATTTTGAGACAGGGTCTTGTTAAATCACTAAGTTGCCTGGGCTCGAACTGCTTCAGTCTCCCAGAGTGGTGAAATTACACATGTGGGGAAATCAACACTTTTGTAGGCAAAAAAAAAAAAAAAATCAAATACTGGCGCTTCCATACAGTGCAAAAATAATACAAACAATTCATTACTAAAAAAGGAAAAACTTAATGAGACTTGCTTATTTAAAATTTGACAAAAATACACATTCCTGGGCTATGAGGAATAATTTGTGGTTCAAAATGGAGGTCTTAAAAGAATAAACATGTGTCTGGATATTTTGTAACTGGAATTTCCTATTTCATAAGGCAATTCTTGTTTCATCTTTAACTGTAATGTCACAAAGAGGCATTGGAATCTTCCACCTGTCAGGAGCATAGTGAAAGGGAAATACAGGCATCTTTATTGCTAACAGCTCTTTGCTTCGATATAAATAACTGAGATCGTTCAATAGGAACCTAAAATTTTCATGATTTTCTGTGATCCCAATTATTTAAAAGAAAATTAAGAGTGCAACTGAAACTTGCTCTCGTGTCTCCGCCTGTCATTATCAGAAGAAACACTCTGTCAGGAACACTTGGGAGAGCCCTGCTTCCTCTCCTCGGCTGAGTGGCATGTGGTTCCACACAGGTAGTCAGCGGACTAGAAATGGGCGAGAGCTGACACGGCCATGATATTAATTTGCTGCACAATGTCAGGAAAAATTACCTGACCTCCTGAGGCACTGCGACTCTCCCTGTAACATGAAATGAAAAAAGCAGCTAGTCTAGCTTAAAGGACTGTGCTGTGGGACAACTCAGGAAATGCTCTGAAAATGCTTCATCCAAGTTAACTGGACAAAATCAACTTGCAAGAATTGCCACATTGCTGGGTATGCTGGCACGTCTGTAATTCCAGCATTTAGGAGGCTGAGGCAGGAGGATCACTGTGCGTTGAAGGTCAGCCTGGGTTACATAGTGAGCTCAAGGCCAGTTTAAACTATGTAGCAATATCATCTCAAAAAGACAAAAACAGAAACAAAAACCAAAGAGCTGCCATTTAGAAAGAATTCCTAATAAGACAAAACATCAGTGAGAACTGAAAGTGAACCCAGTGTGGGACACTGCAAATCGCACCATGCATTCAAAATTTTCAATTTACAATCTAATTGTGTCTAAGTGCAATAATAATAATACCACTGAAATAAAGCCCAAACATATGATTCTGCCTTTCATCTTGGAATTCCTTCTTGTGGTTTCTGGGAATACCAAAAAGTCCTTGAGACAAGTGAACTTACTGCATCAGGACAGAACAGAAGTGCCCAGGCCACAGCTGAGGGAGGACAGTGCACAGTGGCACTGGTAACCTGAAGGCCCACGTGCAACCACCTAGCAGATGCCTCTCAATAACAAACCAATGGTACTTAAGATGTAAAGATGACTAAAACAACTTGTTTACAAATGTTCCATTGATAAAGGGGAGAGAAACAGGCCAAAGGGATAGGACTTGCACCAAAAAAGGGTGCAGCTATGAACAGTGCGAAGAACGTGGATGTGCTGCAGACATTTTTGAAACCCACACATGCAATACACACCCCACGCAACCGTCTTGTAAAGCTGAATGCGACCAAGTCCACAGAGAGCCTTGGAACCGAAACGAGTCTCACTGGCACCGGCCCAAGGAGGAGAAGCAACACTCAGCACCTGTGGCCATCCGAGAAGTGAGAGAACAGATGGCACACCTGGCTCCGTGGTAAGAAACCGATGGCATCAGCAGAACCCAGCAGACGCTTCCCTGTTCAACATCTCCTCGCTCCCAAAGTGTCATCTCACTTCCCTTCTCAGTCAATAAGGCAACTCTAAACTTAACCACAGGATTTCTCCTGAGATCTCAGATGGGAAAGGGAGACGCGCGCTGGAACTCAGCCTCAGCCTCAGCGGAGGATCGGGCTGGCACAGGAAGGCAGGCTGGGCGGCTTCCGCAGCAGGAGGGTCGGCATGGGGGTCGGGGCAGCCGGAATGGACAGGGACAGAGGCTGGGCATGCTGTGGCCCAGAAGTGCTGCGGGAAAGGCAGCAACACTTCCTAAAGCGCCAGATGCTATTTAGAGGAGATTTTCTTTGGAAAACACTTTGAAGATTGGCTTTCATTCCCAACGAAATTAGAATTTTCCACTATTTTAAAGTTCTTCTTGAAATACAAGTCTCTGAGACAGGTGAAGACTGAAATGGATGCTGCTTATGTAATGCCTACCATCACACAAAGCCAGCTAATTGTTCTCGTTTCTTCACTCCGGCACCGAGCTTGACCTGCAACTAAAGCTTACACCGAATCCAAGCTCATCACACACAAAACCACTGCCACGATTTACCCATCAATATAGATCCGCTCATTCTTTTACTTAACAATGAAAGGCAGAGGGAACGCTACCATGTAACCATGCTCCTCCACATAGTCAGCATGGCATTTTAATAAACTATACTTGCACATTTTATAATCATTAGCAATTATTTATTCTGCTGAAATACAGAAGCCTGCTACTGCTGACCAGGGTTCTTCTGCAGAAGGGCAAGAACCCCATGGGACACTCCTGAAACCCGGTGGTGGCACACCTTTGAACTGCCATTAGTGCACAGTGTGAGCCTGTTACCTGACAGGCAGGCTGGCGGTCAGGGAACGCCCACACCCTCCCTGGAGGTATGAAGCTCATCCTTGCCATTCGGAGCTGAGCACGACGTGACCCCTGCCCATCTGCACACAGGGACACTGATGTGGGCAAGAGGTTCTATCCCTTTATCATAATGTGACTGCAGATGTCTACACGTGTAGGAACAGCAGGAGACACCTGATTAGTATGTACAGTACTCGCGTAACAACCCACTTTCCAATTCACTGTCTCGGGCCTTTTTCTGTAAACCTGGAGAGGCTCGAGGCTCTGAGAGACAGAGACCCTTCCTTTGTGACTGCAGCCACCTCCTGGCTAGCTCTGAGGTAGCAAGGTTCACACAGCTGTCACCCCACTTTCCTGTTTCATAGTGACTCCAGCAAGACAAACCAGAGAACTCAGCTGCTGATGGGGTCACAAAATCCAATGAGCAGAAAAGGAAAGAGACCTAGTGTCAAACACACAGACACATCCCACTGAAGGGGGCCAGAAAGCTGAAGGAACAGACACTGGTCACTTTCCTCAGCTTGAAGTGACTGCCCTTCCAAATGCTATCTGAAAAAAACCGATAGAGAAAAAAGCAAGAATCCCAAGGCAAGCTATTCAAAACGGACACACACTGAAATGGCACACACTCTCCATTTTGACGAATGGCAACGGGCGGAAAGGTGAACTGCCCCAACCCTAAAATGACGAGGCCGTCCAGTCAGTCACAGAAGTAATGTCTGCACAGCGGCTCTTCACTCGGGACTCTCCCTCCACATCCCTGATACACAGCACCACCAAGGCTGCCGATGCCCATCAAGTGTGGGAATGGCAGTCTCGCGGCATGGTAAAGGACTCACCTCACAGAAGAGAGTAAGTTTGTCATCAGGGAGAAGCCCGTTGGCCTCATCCAAAAGAAAATCTCTACGGATGAATTTTTTGAATCCCCAGTCTTTGCCTTGTACAAATCTATAAGCTCGTTGACTCTCTGGGATGAAAAAAAAGTCATGTTTAGGGTTACTCACAACTGGTTCAAATCCCCAAGCTGTCCAGGCATGAGGCTGCTGGACGTGAAAGCAGTCAAGTGAAAAGGACGTTTACCCATAGCTTTGGTTTCCTCTCCCTTCGCGTTCAGAATGGAGAATTTGAATTTTGCCCGCACTTCACTCTTTGGACAGCTGACCAGTAACAGATAAAGGGACAGGTAATCTTTGCTTTCTTCATCAAGCCCTTTTGGGTTTACTCGTAAACACCTGCTCAGAACAGATAGGAAAACGGGTTAAAAATACCCTTATACATAGGTGAAGTGACAGTACAGATATAGCATTGGAATTGAGATGTTAACAAAATAAATAAGGGTCCAGCCCCAGTGCCACAAGGTTAGGGTTCAGCAGAATGACGACTTGGGAACCGCTTCTCTGGAGTGACCTGGATCACCTTTTACAGCAAAATTAAGGAGCGTACTAGAAGCAGCGAACACCTCTTGCATCTCTTTCTCGTAGCCTCCTAATTCATCCTCTTTTTCCTCAAATACTGCAAACTCAACATGTCTTGTTCTATTACAATCTTCCATCTCAGAAAAGGAAGCACTTCACTTTGTTGGGACTATGGCAAAACCATGAATAAAAAAGTTAAGAGGGGTCAGGGAGTTAGCTCAGTGGCGAAAGCACCTGCCTGGCAAGCACAAGGTCCTGAGCTCAATCCCTGGTACCAAAAATAAAAAGTTAATAAATCCTTTAATATCAATGTTGAGAGAAAAAATATTCTAAACAAGTATATCAACAGTAAGTTTTTATAGATACATTATGAATCTGGCAGTAATCTAAGATTTAAATAAAGGAGGCAGTACGGAGGAAGCACAGACAAAGTAAACTCCTCTGACACGCTGCAGAGTTCCAAACCAGGCTTCTAAGTAGTGTTAGAGATGCCAATCTGTTATAGATGAGTCAAAACAAAATCCAGACAGAATGAACAGGTTCAACTTAGTTAAGCTGTAAATGTCATTAGCTGAACGCATGTGGTTCAGACACTGCTTCCGCCACCCAGAATCCACAGGCCATCTGCACCGTCAGGCCTTGCCAGTGTCGTGGCACCTTTCTCAGACAGGTGGCTGCATCCAGGCCGCTCTGGGGGATGCAGGTGCCACACACATCACAGCACAATATGCTAAAGCCTTGGATTTAAATACAATGCCTAAGAATAAACATTTCTCTCAACACGTAGTAGGTATGCTGCTTAACATACATAATGAATAAACAACCATTCAGCTGGTCATCAGGATCCACCCTGGCGATTCAGACACACGTTTTCAACCTGGGGTGCAGTGCAGGGGCAGCACACTTGCCTTGCATGCATAAGGCCCTGAGTTCAAGCCCCAGAATCATGAAACAAAGCAGAGGTCAGAGACGCATGTGGTCTCCAGTGGACATTGAGGTACACCCTTTAATGCTTGCTCCTCTTCTTCAAGAGGACACACGGTTGGGGGACCCACACTCTCTCTGGTGCAGGGATTAGCTCCTGGGGCCTGGACCTAAGCCCTCGGTGCAGCCGTCATGCATCTCCGAACAGTCAGTTTGGAGAGAGCGCACGGCCTTTCGCCGGCAGGCAGTGGGTAACGGCCCTTGCTAGCACAAGGGAAGCCCACGCTGAGCTGTCCAACAGCATGGAGACGCGTGGCGCAGAGGGGCCCTCGTTCTCACCACTGGCCTGCCTAGGCCCATCCTGCATGCCGGTCAGTGCAGTTACACAAGCAAATAAATCCCCTTTCCTGCTCAAAAGCAGGCAATTTAGAAGCTCAATTTTTATGTCAAAAAATCTAAGTTTCAGGCTGGGGGTTTAGCTCAGTGGCATAAGTGCTTGTTTGGCAAACTCAAGGTTGTGAGTTCAATTCCTAGCACCAAAAAAAAAAAAAATCTAAGTTTTGTGCTTTTCTTGAAAAACCAGAAAATCTGGCAATGGTCAGGTGTTATAGATAGCTGTGGTGAGCTTAGTAGCTACCATTTCTTTTAGAAAGATATTTGCTAAGTGCCACAAAGCCACCATACAACATGTACAGGCATCAATTCTAACAGGCCCTCTTTTCATTTATATTACCCTATGAGACTGAGTTTGATAAGTTCCAATACTCATTGAATTAATTCAAAGTTTTAGTAAGCATCTATTCTATGCCAGGTACCAGGGACACATAAAAATAAAACAAAATCCCTGCCTTGGAGGAACTGATATTCTAGTCCATGTGCCATAACCCAAGCAAAACAAAAAAATTTTTATGGAAAAATGTTTAAAGCCAGGTGTTCTTCCTCACCATTTCAGCTTATCATTGGCTCCTGATGAAAAGGTTGAACTTTTAATGACTTCACCCATTTCCTCTCGGCAAAAGCTAAAGTTATTGATGGTCCACATGTAGGAGAATTTCACTACTTTGATCTGTTGATAGAAAACCAGGAAGTGATTACATGGGAAGTGGGCAACCTGAAAGAGCAGGCTGTAGATCAGAAACGCATTTCCTTCCTTCCTCCCTCTGTCTAAACCCCACAGAACAGTGCTGTGCAGTCAGCATAAAGTTCAGTTTTTTCTTGTCTCAGGTTCCTCATTCACGATTTTAAGAAATCTCACACTTACCAACTACTTTTACAGCTTTTTTTGGTTTCTGAGAAACATTGATGGAAAGTGAGAAAAATATAGACAGGAAAAACAAAAAACAAGACAGGACAGGGTTAGGAAAGCAAATGATGAGATTACTCTAAAAGAGTCTGCAACTGATCTATCTATCAATGCCACAGTTTAAGGTGGCAAATGCCAGACTTCCCTCCACCAACAGAGGAATCGCAGCACAGGTTTCTGTCAAGGTGGCTACTGCAGGATCTAGTTTTGAAGATTTCCCTCTTCAGCAACTACTGAAAAAGACTAATCTTAGGGACTCTGATTCCATGTGGAAATCCAAGGAATGCAAGGCTATTTGGCAATTATGGCTCAGAGAAAGCAGGAAATCCAATATTGAAAAATATGATGGGGGTGTTTTGAGACAGGGTCTCCCTATGCAGTTCAGGCTGGCCTTGGGCTCACTTTGTAGCCCAGGCTGGTCTCAAACTTGCAACAATCTTCTTGCTTCAGCCTCGCGAGGCATGCACCACCATGCCCAGCTCCCAATAACTGCTTTCTTTTTATTCACCAAATCCTTCCAAAATGCAAGACTTTACAGGGTGAAAACATGAACTTACCTGTGTGTAGCACCAGCTTTCAGCTACAGGGCCACTCGACATTTCTGCCGGAGGTGGAGGACTTGGAACCCTTGACATCGCCAGTTTGAAAGTTAAACAAGGTTTCCAAAGTCACAGGGCATAAAAGATTTCTGTTTTTCTTCACCCTGGTCAGACCCAACAAGCAAGAAGATTTATTAAGAGTTCTGGCTTACTAATCTTTGTTTGGGAACTTTGTGGCCTGCCTGGAATGTTCTAAGCTGGTGGTAACACCATACCAATTTCAGAGAAGTCCACCTTGATGGCCTCCTACTTACAATTACATCACCCTGCACAATGCCCAAATGGACTTACCCAAGGGCTGCTAGACAAGGAGCCAGTCCCAATCCCTCTCCTGGCTCCTTCCCTTAGGACGCAAATGCTCCATGAGTTCGGTTACCCTCTGGATTTTCTCATCTCCTCCCACGCTTCACCACACCTGCAGGAGGTGCCTCCCATGCACCACGCCTTTGCTCCCTAATCGTCTTTACACCTTGGGGGGGGGGGCCTTCTGCAGCATCAGCATCTCCCCACACCCCCCTCGCAGCACCAGTGGTCCAGACCCTCCTGCTTGCTCTCGTTCTCCTTTGTCTCCACTGCTGCTCCCCATAGTTTAATCCTCATTTTCTCAATGTATTCTTTTTATGGCAATTTTATGCATCTCAGCAGTGTCAAATTTCTGCCCTCAACAGAAATATTTTCCAAATCTCTAACTCTCATCTCTTTCATAAGCCCCAAATAGCTGCTATATAGCTCAATGGGGTGTCCCAGTAGCAAATCAAATCCAACTCAAAATTCTCTCCTCCAACACCTTTCTAAATAAAATGCCATTCAAAATTGGCGAAGAATTTGGGGAGGAGGGAATGGGGAATATAGGTTAAAGGGTACAAAATACAGATAAGTAAGATGAGGAAGGTAGGGTATCCGGTGCATTCCATGAGCACTACACTTAGAAACACGGTATGGTACAGTACTGTACTGCCGAGAGGAGAGGCGCTCTTATCACACACAGGTGCATGTGTACACAACTGTATCAGAGTCATATGTAGCTGGCTTGACTGCAGCAATTGCTTCACTATGTAATGTAGATGAAAACATGCTGTGATCTTTGACATACACAATTTTAAAAATTGGTGCATCTAATAACAATTTTTAAGCACCATAAATCCAAAAAGACAAAGGGATAATTTTATTAATATATAAAGATGCTATGTGTTGTTTCTACAAAAATCAATACGAAAAAGGCCAACTATCCTATAAAAAGCATTGCTCAATGAAGAAAAGATATAACATAGCTCTTAAACACCTTACATCTATCAGACCAACAAAAAAATTCAGGTATGAGAAAATGGGAACTCTCATGCACCATGGTAAAGCTGTAAGTCATTAAATATTCTATGAACAGGAATCTGACCACATCTAGCAAAGGTTAAAATGATGTGAAGTCTAAGACTTGGTAATCCCACCGTGAATATACACAGAGAGCAGGGGTCTCTAGGCCGAGTGCACTGGAACCACCTCTTCACCTGACTGCTGCCCCATCCTCAGAACTTCTCATTTAGAGGACTGGGACGGGTCCATGAGGCTGCATTCTTAACAACCCCCCCCGGAGCCTGACACACTGGTCCTGAACCACATGAGGGTTGGGGTGGATCACTGCCCTAGCAAAATCCTGCACTTAATACATAAGATACAGACAGGAGTGTTCAATGTGACAATCTGTGCCAGCAAAATACTAAAACAACTAAAAATATAATAGTTGGGGAACAGATAAGTAAATTAGATTATTTCCATATAATAGAAAACTATATTTCAAGATTTAAAATTCATGAACTAGATTATAGCACCATGGATGTCTAATGTAACACTAATTAAGAAATTTTGGATGACACATGTAGCACATTATCATGTGCATTTTAAGATGTAATATTATTACAGATATATGTATGCAGTAGAAGCAAAAATAAAATTTAAACAATTAAAAAGCAAAAAACCATGACATGCAATGTAGCAGCTTTATGATTAGAGAAGGGAAGAACAGAACTAAGAAAAGAATGCAAGACATTTCAACTTATCTCCTGTGTTTGCTTTAAAATAAAGATGATGCAAAGTGACAATGCAAGTATCTGCTAGCTCAAGATAAAAGGTACCTGGGTAAATGCTATTCTTTGTACTGCTCTGCTTTTATATATATTATAGCAACACTGTAAGGATATATTCCAGGCTATCGCACATTACCTGATTCATATATAATAACCAAGGGAGAATTTTATTTCTTGAATATTTGTTTTCAATTGTGAATAGATATATAAATCTTATAACTGATCTTGTTGCCCTCTTTACTTGGCTACTAGGAAGCCCTAAAACAAATCTGTGACTTCTCTTAAACCAAAGGCTCTAATTTGTTTCAAGAAATTACAAAAGTTTCCTCCAAATTTATTCAATGAATTATTGTTAATTCAGTAGTATATTGTTTAGTTTGCAATACTGGTATGTTTTCTAAAGTTACTTTCTGTTATTTATTTCTATACTTATTTCATTACTGTCAGAGAAGATATTTGGTATGCTTTTGATTCTTTTTTAACTTGTAATACTTGCTGTGTGTTCCAACATACAGTGTTTCCTCAGAAGCATTCCAGGCACTAATGAGGAGGACATGGATTGTGGAGCTGTTGAATGAACTGGTCTGTGATGTCTGCATGCTACGTCTACATGCTAGGTCTAACGCCAATGTTTTTCTCCAGACTGGGCACTGATGAAAATTAAAGAGTTAAAGTGCTTAAAACAACAACAAAGAAACAAAAAAACTACAGGCTCATCTACTATGCTATGTATCCGTTCTATTAGTTTCTTCATTATCCCATTTGCTATAATTCCCTGAACTGTTATTTTTTTTTATGTGACGTATTTTTGAAATCTGCCTCAAATCTTTGGTAGAAAGAAGTATAAATAAGTAACAACAGAGTTACTTAAAAATAACTCAACTCACAAATATTTGTTGACTACTTAAACAACATGCCTTAACGTGGATTAATAAGCTATACTCGCACCTTTAAAGAGTAAAACTGCTGATAAATGGAATTAAATGTTGCTCCCATTGGTCATGAACACCAGTCTATGAGCATTTACAACCGAAACATCTCATGAGCACAGATGAAGTTAACAGTCTCCCACACACGGTGTGCTATCTCACTTACACTAGCAACCTAAGCACTGCAGTGGCATTTGGGATGCTTTGGATCATGCAATTCATGATTCCATTATAACATCAAGAAAAGCGACCAAGCGCTACAGTGGTCCCCTCCCACACAGGCTTACATTTGACAGAAAACATATTCTCACAAAAACTGTTTATTTGCCCAGTAACAAATATACCAGTTTTACAAATCCCAGTTAACATTATTGGCTAGAATAAAACTTCAAAATTCTTACTTTTCGGTTGGGTAGAAATGAAGATGTGAATTTTACACATTAGTTCTCAGAGTATAAAATTTGGCTCTGGAGCTATGTGTATTGGAGGCTCTGTTCTGCACCGAGCCAGCATAGAATACTAATCTGAGCTTGTTTTAAAGTTTAAAAAAAAAAAAAAAAACTCCACAATTTTCTAACAACAGTTTACAAATTTTCTAAGCCCCCCCCAAAAAGGTCAAAGTTTTAAAACTAGATAATTTTAACCTCCTAATTGCCGTTACTGACTGATTCTTGGTCCCTTATTAAAACCAAGGGAGGGAAATGTTATTTTTGTCTTGGCCATTGTTTCCCGTCCTTTCTGCTTCTGATTTTTTTTTTTTTTGGGACAGGGCCGCACTATATAGGAGGCTGGCCTTGAACTCACTGTGTAGCACAGAATAGCCTGGACCCTGTGGCAATTGTCCAGCCTCAGCCTTCTGAGTACTAGGCATACAGGCATGCACCATCATGCCTGGCTCTCTGACTTATTTTACAGCCAAGTCTTTCTCTTTTTTAAAAGTGTGCACTACCACCTATCTTCCAGTTTTTAAAAATGTCCACCCAGTAGAAGTAGAGACAGTCTGTGGGGAGTTCTAAGCCCAGGCCCTGCTGGGAGAGGAGCTGAGCAGGAGAGCAGGAGTCTAGTTAACTTCCCTCGGAGCAGGCACCTCTGGCGGGGTGTTCATCAGCAAGGCAGCTGGGTGCTATGTGAGCTCGCTAGCATTCTATGCTGATCGCTACAGATGCCCAGCAGAAAAGCTTAGGAAAAAGGAGCGCTATTCCAGGGTCTGAGTTTGGGGATCTTTGCAGGACATAGCCAGAGCCAAAATATATTGCCTGTCGCTTCAAACAAGTGAAGAGAAGACTGTCCAGGTTCTCTAGTGACGAATTACTTTCTCCACAGCTTACTGAACTTTTTGAGTGCTGACAACCAAGGCTGAACACATCTGCTCGCTGTATTAATCCTGACCTGTGAAGAAGACCTCTTCAGGGTCACATCAAAAAATGTATGGTTGGGGCCAGGGATTTAGCTCAGTAGCTGAAGCGCCTGCTTGGCAAGCGTGAGGGCTAAGTTCGATTCCTGGTACCAAAAAAAAAAAGAAAAAGAAAAAGAAATGTACTGAAAACATCACTGTCAACTGCAACGCTGTAAGCTTCTGCAAAGGGAGCACGGGCTAACTACTGCCACCCCGAATGGAAGGCTTCCTAGCAGACACTGTCGAGATCACGAACTCATCAAACCATCTCCAACAAGAGATTTAAATCAATCACTTAACCAGATTTCTAACTAGAAGGTTAAACTTTGGAGCGCAGAGAAGTAAAAGAACATGCATTAATGTGTCATGATACACACATGCCCCCCCTTTTATTTCTTCCCTTCTTCTTTTTCCTCTTCAGTGCTGGGAATTAAACCCAGGCTCTTTGTACTAAGCTACATCCTCAGCCCTTTTTTATTTTGAGACAGGGTCTCATTAAATCATGAACTTGCCATACTATGCTCAAATTTGTGATCTTGCTTCAGTCTCCAGGGTGGTGGGATTATAGGCGTGTGCCATCATCCCAAGGTACAAATAATGTCCAAGCTGGATATATACTTCCTTTGTACCTATGAACTCTTCCGCCTCCAGTACACATTAAGGTACTTAAGCAGAACTTGAAACTGTGCTTTGCGTCTATACCCTTAGTGCCTAGAAAAGACTACCCACACCAAAGGTTCTCAGTAAAAATACTCCAATGACTAAACACTTACCTAACTGCATCTAAGTTTAACTTTTCTTACTTTGCTGTTATTATTTCATGTATCTGTAAAGCTGCCTTCCGAGCAACACTGAACATACTTTGCAATGTAACAAGAACCATTAACTTGATCTTTTCGATAAATTATATACAAAGCCCCAAACTTAGCCTAGCACTTCAAGTAAACATCAGCTCTGCTGAAAATGAATTTTTGTTTTTTTGGGTTTTTTTTTTTCGTACTGGGAATCGAACTCAGGACCTCACTCTTGCCAGGCAGGCTCTGTGCCACTAAGCTAAATTCCTGGCCTGAAAATGAGCTTTTCACCAAGCATTAAGTACATTTTTATTCTACAAGGAAGGAAAAGACTAGTTATAATTTCCTCCAATCTAAAAACACACATGGGTAACTGATTTGGGTGAACCTCATATAAAATCAGAATTCCTTCACAACAAGATGTAAGAACTTGCCTGCGCAGTAAGAGGAAACGCAGCGCCTTCCCAGAGCAAGGCTGTGTGTAAAGTGCTTTCGCTCGCTCCCTCTCATTTGCTCGCTCTCTGCTGAAACCCTTGTACAGTTTCCAAGTAAAGAAAAATCCCAATGTCATATCTATTTTAAACCTGAGAGACGTTTGCATTTTCTAAAACAGAAGATGCCAAAGATTGCTGATTAAAGAAACTATAAAAGGCCTGGGCATAGTCATTTCTGAGAAGCCAGTGTGACCCGGAAGGCGCTCTTCGTTTCTTCTGTTACAGGGCATTCATCATATACAGCCCAGGAGGTAATTTCCTTCTCATTACTCCAAGAACAGTTATTACGGGTCAGACTGATTTCCTTTGCTGCAAAGTTTGAATGATTTTTGAACATTTGTTATGAGTAAACCTTCTGCAGTTCAATCTAAGAAAACATTAATTTTTTAAATTTAGAGACATTTCTTATAAATGAAACAAAGGGAAATAAAGAGAGATCTTGATAAGCAAAGGAAAGAATGGGATTTCTCTTGTCTCTTATTGGATTCATGCTTTATAAAATTTTATAAGTTAAAGACAACTGGCTTTTTTGTTTTTAAAAATTCTTTTTTTTTTTTTGGTCTTTTTGAGACAGGGTCTTGCTATGCAGTTCAGGCTGGCCATTTTGTAGCCCAGGCTGGTCTCGAACTTGCCACAATCCACTTGCCTCAGCCTCCCAAGTGCTGGGATTACAGGAGTGTGCCACCATGCCTGGCTTCATTTTAAAAAATTCTTAGTCACCATACTTATAGAAAAATTTAGCAGCAGTCAGTGAATATGGAGACCAAGAAGAAAAAAGCCAATAGCTTAAAACAAAAATGAGCAAAAACTAAAACCAAAACCAAATGGTTTACAGAATTGGAAATACCAGTGATTCTCAAATATATATAAAGATGTTCAACTCTCATTCATATCAAGATAAATGCAAATTAAACTACACATTGATTCGCCCACTGAATTGGCAAACATCAAAACGTTTGACAGCACTTGCCCAAAGTAAGGAGAACATTTCTGGTTAGAGTACGAATTGCTGCAATTTCTGTGAAAGGTAGTGTCTATAAGAAATGTAAATGCCCTTTAATCTAATAATTCCACTACTGACATTCCCCACACTAATATATTTATAAAATGGTTAATAGCAAAAAGGTTCTCATTGTGGCATTATTTGTAAAGACACAGAAAATGGGCATAATCTAAACATCCACAAACAGTGGATTAAATTATGATACAGATATATGATGTAATAAATGTTTATAAAAAAAATTTTAATAGCAAATACCCACTTGTTTAACCTACACAGAACAACTCTAAAAACTACACAAGGCCTGGGACACTGGCTTTCATGGAGGGAGAGCAGGTATCTAACAGGGAAGGAGAATTTCTATTATATTACTCTTGGTACTTTCTGAATTTGACCCACATACATTAAGAACTTTAAAAAATTAACAGCCTTTACAATTAATTTTTCCAAGTTGCTAGAAGGCTCATAGATGAGACAAAACACACTGTTCAGTGGCCTCGGCAGTCACCCAAGCACCAAGCACTATGCTGTAGCCCCTTCCCCAGCCCAGAAAGCTTGGTACTTCCTCGGTCTTCTCACAGTCGACTGTCACTTAGGTCTCTTGTCAACATAATATCCTTAGAGAGTTCTCTCCCCTGAGCAGCCAGCCCGAAGTACGGTACCCTCCTCTCCCCTCTGGTCCTCTCCGCGCCCTGTCTCTTACTTCCTTCCTTCTCCCCACTACCTGAAATGGTTTCTATTCTCTCACTAGTCTGCGTCTTCCCCACTGAAGTTACCATCTATGGAATCACAGCATTCCCGGTGCCCAGGGTGGCAGGACGACAGAACTGCCGTCCGGCGTGCTCTTTCTCTCTGGGATGTGGGTCTCCTTCCCGAGTTCCAGCTAATCTGTTAAAGGTTAGAAAATGTTGAACAAACGGGGCTATTGAAACCTAGGCATACTTTTATACAATAAAACATCCGAAAGTAAAACTGCCAGTTCATCTCACTCCTATTTTAAGGAATTCCATGAAGTCCCAAAATTATTTGTATCTCTCCTTGATGGAAAAGATTAATTCCAGAAACAACTAGGACAAAAGGGAAACCTGCAAGGATATGGTGAGGGGTTTCTAAATCCACAGGACAATGCTTGGAGAAGCAAGTTTCCCAGTGTAAGTCAATTCTGCTCACAGAAAGTAGCATTACGGCAGCTGCCAGGGATTAAACCTCTAAGTTACTTCAAGTTAAATTCTTTAAAATTCTAATATACTGAGAAAACTGTGGCAGATCCTTTGCATTTACTTAAATTTGATCTGTAATTTTAATATCGGACATACAGTTAATTCCCTAAAACATTACATATACCTGTAAATATGTATATAAGTAGACACATCTTAAAAATATGTGTAGGCACATTAACTAAGTCTTCCTCTAGACTGGGCTAAGATGTGGACCATATTTCTGGCATAGCCAAATAGTTCTCCAAGACTTAAAGCTGAGTATGGTGGGAAGCACACCTACAGTCCCAGCTACCTGGGCGCTGAGGCAGGAGAAGAGCTTGAGAGGCCAGCCTGGGCAACTTAGCAGAACCCTATTTTGAAAGAAAAGAAAGTCAGTTGAATTGTCCTTGCCACTATTTTACAAAAAGCAAACTCAGAAACAAGTACTGCTTTAAGGTTATAGGACAGCACTTGAAGATTTCCCCCGGCACACAGTTCCTGGGCAAGTATCAGTTGTAAAATGACTGTGAGGACCAGACGTGCTGTTGTATATTGAGGCTGCTCCTCCTCCTCTGCCATCTAAGTTGTTACATCAGAAGGAGTTCTCCGGAAACACGCTGGCTGCTGAGGCTCCTATAGACCAAGCTGAGCTGTAGACCACAGGAAGCCACACGCAAGCCTGAGCCACACAGCACTGCCCCCGGCTCCCAAGCCATGGCATGTGCCGGCTGTTTACAGCCTTGCTGCTCTTCTTACAGGTTATAAATAACTACAAACTGTCCCTGTCCCCCAGGAGAGCTTAGCACTCAGCTCAGAGGTTAAAACATGGAATAATTCTCACTTCGGATGCAATCTGTCCAGGTAGTGAAAATTTTTAAGTCAGAATAATTTATTGCCAATTTAAGTTAAAGGCTGGGGAACCATCCCCTTCCCCTAAAATCTATCCACAAACGTTAAAAAGACCTCAGAAGAGATTTTTCTTTACAGTTTAGGCACAAATGACTACTGAGCTAAATACATCCACGTAACAGTATAAGGAAAAACTCTGTTTCCGCCTGGACAGAGGAGCCGCAGAATAAGCCGTGGCTGCAACAAGCGCGGGGTCTGGGTTAACACCATGAGGTGCTGCGCTGTTGCTGCTGATTACAGAAACCCTGCTGGGAAGAACAGCTCTACCAGCTGCTTAAAAAAAAAAGCTTCTCTCCACATCATTTTCAAAATCCATCACTTAGGAGACACCTGAAATGAACATGAATTCAAATCAAGAAACAAACTTGATTATGAAGGGGGCTGTTTCACTTTTCAGTTCCAAAAGAAAACATCTTTGGAAATGAAGTTAGAAAGGCAAAAATAAACAATCAACAGTGCCTCCATTCTCAGAAATTAGAACCCTGTTGGTCCCACTGGACGGCTCAGGCAGAAGCCTCTAGGGCCACAAAGAGCAAACCTAGGGAAGATGAAGATTTTAACACATCCCACATGTTGTCAAAGATTTCTCTAAGTTAAGAAAAATTACTTATTCTAAACAAGAGCTAGATAAAGAATTCTTAAAAAGAAAAGAAAGAAAAAGGGAGGAGGACAATCTTATGATTAATTTTATTATTACTTATTGTTATTATTTATTTATTCCGTTAGTTTACTGTATGGCTAACATCCCCAAAGACGTTTTGTGATGTGAGAGGCTATGGTCTTTTATCATCTCCCTTCAACTCTGATATGAAGAGCACTATAAAATCTAAACAGGAAACGTGAAACGACTCTAACACTATTTAGGCATGTCCATGCTGCAAAGAATTAAAAACCAAGAGGCCATGTCACCTCACAGGGCCCAATGGCTCATAGACGTGAAATTTAACAGGTGTTTCTCTTTGGCCAATATGCTTTAGCCCAGCAACGGCAAACCTTCTAGAGCTTTCAGTGATACCAGCAGCCCACTGTGGCACCTGTGCCATAGGTCTGCCAACACTGCAATGAAACTTTTCAAGAATATTTCTTGCTAACACTATTTGGCTACCAATGGGGTCCAGGGACAGATTTCAAAGGCAAAGTCTAAATTAGTCTTAGGGTATACAATTTGGAATAAGTTCATTAATTTGGATACTGAAAAGTCCCACCTGGTCCAGAGAAGTTAATATTATATAAAGGCAACCAATTATGCTGGGCACTGACTATTCTCCAGCAGAACAGAAAACCATTTTTTTTTTTTAAATAAAAGAGAACAAGACCTTCCTCCCACTAGGACAAAGAAGTTTAAGTACGCTGTTCATCTTTACTGATATGTCCTTAACTGAAGTTAATCTAACTACTGTTTATATGGGCCCATGTGGCTAACCTTGAAGTCATCTGCAGAAAATAAATTCCCTCTTCTTCTACGTTATTAAAAAAAATAAGCCAAATTCTATGTTAATGTTAAGATTCTAAGTAAACTACATGTAACAAAGGCTGGGCAGGAAGTTCTCAGTTTTAAATGTACATTCCAAAATTCATAACTCAAGGAAAAAGTAAAAACCTCACAGGCAAACAAAACAGGAGAAAGTCAGACCAGGATGTCTATCTTAAGACTTTGCTGACTCCTAATGAGCTGTCAGAATTGAAAAGATTAAAATACAGTAACACCTATTTCACCCAACAAGACTCTACTAAAACATACATCAGCACTTGAGTGAAACTCTCATACCACAAAGTAAAATTCTCAACCTGCTAAGTAAAAATTTTAAGATAGTAACCCTGTTGAAAGAAAAAGAAATTGTTTTAAGTTACCTATAAAGAGATAACCTTTAAGGTACCAAGCACAAAGACAATCTGCTCAAAATTAAACTTCTTTTATACATTAAAAGGGAGCCTATAAATTATCTTTTTAGAAATTTTAACTGTAACTTCCCTGGAAAAGGCTTCTAGTGAGAAAAATAATCTTACTCTAGGGTCTCCATATCATATATGATCAATCACTCACTAAAAATGTAAACCCAGATATCTCTGCTCCCCTCCACCAGTAGTCTACAGCTTTACCCTAGTATGTGTGTGTGCCCAGAAAAGATCTGAATAAACTTCTGCTTTCCTCCAGATACAGACATTTAGAATAAAACTGGTTTGCAGACTTATTTAAAAAAAAACAACACTATAATGCTCATTATTTTTAAAAAAGTATACCGTGTCTGACTTACCATTTAAACTAAAATGAAACAGTAAATTGCTGCCAAGATATGCATTTTTTAAGCCATGGTAAATACCTCATTTTGCTTTTTCCTTCATGATTAAACTATGTTTAAAATAAAACTACATAAGAACTCACCGTATCAGTAGAAAACTATTTTCTACTACTCAAGTGAGAAGAACTCTATTTTGTCTAGTCTAACAGGAAAATTCTTCAGGAAAAGAAGATGAATCATACTTCACTAGACTGTGAATCTCACACAAGAGTTCTTACTTTGGCTATTCTTTTTCTTTAGACAGTGTCTTGCTAAGTCATTCAGGCTTGTTTTCCACTCACCATTCAGCCCATGCTGGCCTTTTAACTCATGGCAATCCTCCCGCCTCAGCTTCCCAAGCGCTAGAATTACAAGGGTACACCATCACACCCAGGCTTTGGCTATTCTTAAAAGGTAACAATCTAACAAAAAACAGCTGATAAATCTGCAAAAAAAAATTTACTGGTTAAAAAGATATTCAAACCAGGCCTGGTGGTGCACGCCTATAATCCCAGCACTTGAGAGGCTGAGGCAAGAGGAGCACTGCAAGCTCAAAGCCAGCCTGGGCTACCTAGTGAACTCAAGGCCGGGACCAGGCTAAAACAAAACAAAGTTACCTTTCTTATATTCATTAGTTCCTATGAATGGCATATTTTTAGTTATCTTTGAAAACATTATACTTAAAAGTGAAAGTTAGAAAAATCCAAGTTATTTCTTCTAATGAACTTGTCCATAAGTACAGCAAAAATGAAATAAGTGGCCTATAAATATTTATGAAATGAGTGATTACTTCTGCCTACCTTCCCAACAAAACACAAGAAGAATTATGATGAAGTTTTTATGTAAAATACCTTTTTTTAAAAAGTGCTGTGTGACCGGGTATGGTGGCCGGGTGTAATCCCAACACTTGGGAGGCTGAAGTTGGAGGATGGTTCAAAATTCAAGAGCTCGTGGCCAGCCTAAACTACCTAACAAGACCCTGTCTCTAACAGACAAAAAAAAAAAAAAAAAAAAAAGGAAAGGTGCTGTGTGGTTAAAATTCTCCAAAGCAAGACACATTTAAATGAAGACATATATCTTACAGTTTTAAGAAACAGCAGCAGCACTAAGGTGTGTGTAAGTAGGGGATGTCCAACAAAGACTGGGTTCAAATTATGTATAGAGAAAAAAAATTTTTTGAGACAGGGTCTCATTGTGTAATTCAGGCTGGCCTTGGACTTGCAAGGACCCTCCTACCTCAGCCTCTGAGCGTAGACAGAGAAATACCTTCAAGCCCTTATGAGGAATTACTCCTAGGGAAAGGACAAAGACAACCAACTCCAAAAAATGAAAATGCTCCGACTATGTGCTTCTTAAAGCAGTAACCATATATTGTTTAATCTACTTACACAAAGTTCAAAAAAAGATAAAAAAAATTAAACTGCATTGGTTTGAAGTGAAACCTATGTGGTAAAATAAAGAATAAGTAATTACTAAAAATGTCAGAACAGCAGTTACCTCTGAGCAACGGTAGGGTTAGGGTCCACAAGACAGACACATAAAGGGTCTCAGAGCTGGGAAAGGCAGGTTTCTATGTCTAGCCAACGACTATTATGGGTATGTGCTTTCCAAGTTTCTTTTTAAACTACACTTGTGTTTCATGTATTTTTCTATGTCCACTCAGGATGAGCACAGAGTAGTGAGGCAGGGCCACCTAGGAATTAATGCCTATGAACAGGCTACCCTATCATACTTCCTATTGTCAAACCTGCGATCTAGATTGTTCCTACGATCTATATTTCAGGAAAATGTCTCTTACTGGCACGTTTACGCAGTCACCAGGAACCATCAGTTAATAAATTATAGTAGAAGAAAAAAGCTTCCAAAAAAGTAGAGCCAAACCTAAGTATTTTTTGGTTTTATGAGTTTAGGCCTGTGAGGGGCCCTCAGTGCTTCCTGTCTTGTTCTGAATGAAAGCCACAGTGCGTGCCATGGCCGGACAGGCCCCGCACACGCTGGCCTCCTCGTCCTGAGCTCTCGGCCCCTTTGCGTGGCTCCTCAGACAGAACAGGCCACTGCTGCTTCAGCCTCGCACCTGCCAGCTTCGGCCCGGAGGCTCCCTCCCAGGTGTTCGCGGGATGCTCCCGCACCATGCTGAGGCTTCCCGAGTGCGTACCCCTGTGCAGCACCCCGATACCCTCAGAATGCAATCCCCTCCTGCTGCAGCCACAATCCTATTTCTGCCTTATTATTTCCTTCTATACCACACGAAGTTATCTACTATACTCTCTTTCTTACAGTGTTTCCTCTAACTGAAAAATAATCTCCATAAAGGGAGATTCTTGGGTTTGTGCTATACTCAGACACCATCTGACACATGGAAGGCTAGAAACACAAACTTAATAAATTATTGAATTAATCTTTGTTTTTGGATTCCATCCTTGAAAGATTAGACAGTAACTCTACACATTCAAAAAACAAACTATAAAATTCCAAAAAACCAAAACTCAGCCAGGCATGGTAGTGCACATCTTTACTGACAGCACTCTGGAGGCTGAGGCATGAGGATCACTGAGTGTGAGGGCAGCCTGGGCTACATAGCAAGACCCTGTCTCAAAGCAAAACAAACCTACTTATGTCTCCTCCCTCTGGAAGTCAATTTAACAAATTTTACTAACAAGTTTCAGGTTTATTTTATTACTGAGCTACAGTTAAGACATCTAAAAAGTTGATATAAACATAATTCTATTTTTCCCTAATAAATGTGGGATGTCTGTTTTTAATTACAACAGTGCTGTTGAGGGCAAAAAGAAACAGGAACTTATGTATTGTCAGTGCAGTGTAAATTGGCCTATTATGGAAACTACTTGATAATACAGAACACTAAGACCATGTGCTACTTCCTCTATGCTTTATGTTACTTTCAAAGTGTATGTAAAAAAATAGCACATTTTACTTTTATAATCAGAAAAAAAAGTTTCTAAAAGAAAGAATCAAGCCAGACATGGTGCATCAACTGAGGAAGCTGTAATCCCGATACTTTGGAGGCTGAGGCAGGGGGCTTGTTCCAAGTTCAAGGCCAGCCTGAGCTACACAGTAAGTTCACGATCAGCCTAAACAACACAGGTTATTTTTTTCTGTTTTAAAGGGGGAAAAAAAAAGGATGAATAAATGAATGTCAACAAAACATAATTTCAAGAAGAAAATTTTTCACGTTATATTTCGACTTCCATAGAAGCAATAAAGTCTTCTGTTACGTATCCAGATGAAATACCCTAAAAGGGTAACTACAGTTAGAACTAAAAAAAGTTTTATAGCAGAGTTTCCAGAGTAGAAGGAAAAAGAAACTCCATGGTATAGTGTCCCAGTAAGAACATAATATTCTTTTAAAGAAAGATTTCAGGTAGGAATATTCTCTGCCACGTAAAATGTGGGGCAGATGTGACAAGGAGCAGGTTACCAACTCCATTCAAAGTAGTGATTCCAATAGCATACGGAAGACAGTGTGCTATGTGAGATCCCTCTAACACGTGTGCAGTGGCCCAGCAGGACCCCTGCTGTCACCAGGTCCTGTCACCAGGACCAGGACACAGGTCCAAGCAGAGAGGGTGACAGGACCAGGACACAGGTCCAAGCAGGGAGACAGCAGGAGTCCTGCTGGGCCACTGCACACATGTTAAAATCAGAGCCAGTCTAGACCCGAAGATGCGCTCCAGCCACAATGCTTAGGATCTGAGCCATATCCTGAGAACAGATCTGATAGAAAAACACAGAGGCATCTGAAACTGGAGTTACATTTTTTCTGATTTCCATTTTAAGCTCTTACTGGTTGTTTAAAAAAAAAAAAAGTATACAAATTCTCCTCAAATTCTTAAAGACAGTTCATATATTCCCTGAGACGGTGGTTGCCCAAACCAGTCGTTAAGAAAGGAAGTCCTCCTGGAACACTCGAGGCAGGCGGTGTGTTATTAGATGGGAGTAACAGTTTTCGTTTGTAACACTTCAGTATTCCAAGTGCTAGAAACTCTGAACAGGATCCAGGTTTGAAGGCGAAAAACATGGGAGCATAAAAATAAAAAATATACTCATCTTCACAATGAAGAAAGAAGCACAGGAGATTTAAGGTCTTTAGAGAAAATTCTATAAATGAAAACTGTTGGCCATGGAAACATATTGTCCTTTGAGGATATATTCTTATCTGAAATTTTAGAAGAAGAATATTATGTTCTTATTGGAACACAAATGACATGGAGTTTTATTTTTCCTTCCATGCGGGCAACTGCTATAAGGTGTGAATGGTATCAACAGGCATTTTTAAAGGCGCTGTGTGTGTGTGTGTGTGTGTGTGTGTGTTTTCTCTTTGAGACAGGGTCTCACTATGCAGTTCAGGCTGGCCTTGAGCTCACTTCGTAGCCCAGGCTGCGCTACATCTTGCAACAATCCTGCCTCAGCCTCTCCAGTGCTGAGATTACAGGTGTGGCCACACCCAGCTAAAATGCTTCTTTTGGCTAACAATGCTCCAAGAAATTATTAAATAGCTAAGTCTAGGTCATGCTAAATTGTTAATGTAGCATGAAAATTATATAAACTAGACCGGCAATCACTAATTTGTTCTACATTTAGTGGGTTAAGGAATCCTAGGAGTTTAAAAGTTAAAAAAAAAAGGAGGGGGGAGAAAAAGTGACTAGTTATTGAAGTTTATGAAAAACAGCTATTGGATATGAGACATAAATGCAAAATGTTTACATGAAAAGTTGTTACATTTATTACATTTTAAAAAGTCTTTAAGGAAAGAAACTTCAGAGCCTCTCATTCCCTGGTAAAAGAGAATTGATATTTCAAATTATAACGGTTTTCCTCATCCTTCTTCCTCTCAAATAACAAAGTGGTGGACCAAGTGGGAGAATTCAAACACTAAGATACGTAAGACAAAAATCAAGACACCAATGGGGGGAGGAGATGGAAGAAGAAAATCAAAAGGAATGTGTACAAGGTTGTTTCCTAGAGTCTTGTCTAGAAAAACAAAGAAATGAAAACAATTTATTCATCCAAGGAGTTGAAGAAAAACTGTGAAATACTGATACCGTGAAATTAAACTAAATAAATTAAAATGGGAGACCTAGTCTATGTGTACCAACATGGGCAGATTTTAGAATACAAAAATAAATGAGCCAGGTGCAGTAGCCTGCCTGTAGTAGTTCCAAGCTACTTGGGAGGCTGAGGCAGGGAGATGGCTTGAGTCCAGGAGTTTAGGGCCAAAGCCTGGGGAACTGAGTGAGACCCTGTTTCAAAGCAAAAGCACTATAGAATTTATCCACATATAAATATATAGACAGATAGACCTGCATACATATTTGCATGTATAAGTCTAATTTATTATGTAAAGTTCAAAGGCATAAAGTAATCCACCTCAGGCCGGGGATTTAGCTCAGTGGCTCAGGTGCTTGCGCCTGGTAAGCACAACATCCTGAGTTCAACCCCTGGTATCAAAAAAAACCCCAATCTATAAGTAAGCCAAAATAAAAGTGCAGCACATAGGAAAAGTAAATAAATAATAAAAATAAATTAAAAATAAATAAAGTCATCCACCTGTACACACACCCCTACACTGCACTGAGAGACACACACCATAACCATGACAGCAGGGTTTCTCTGCAGAGCCAGAGTTGGAAACAATATTAATTTTTTTTTTTTTTTTTGTACCAGCAATCAAACTCAGGACCTTGTACTTGCCAGGCGTTCTTGAAAACAGAATGAGGAAAGTAAATAAAGGAAACTTTGGCTGACAGTATTTATCATAATTGCTTTTTGTTTGACTTCTTATAAAAGCTTTTTGAAACAGTGAACTCAGGGAAAATGGTAAACTAGAAAAGCTAAAAACAAAATACGACCAAGGTTGTTGTTTGTTTGGTTGGCTTGGGTTTTTGCTTTTTGGGGTTTTTTAAATCTTACTACATAACCCAGGCTGGCCTTGAACTCATGGGGCTCAAGCGATCCTCCTGCCTCAGCATCAAGAGCAGCTGACACTACAGGCACAGGCCGCTATGCCCAGGCCAGAGCATTGTACACAGATAATGTGGTTTGAATCAAACCAAAAAAGCCACTGAATTCAGTCCAGATCTCTGCATTAATGAAAATCCTATATTGGTAAAATATTTTTCCCATAGTTGATGGGAATTATACAGCACAGCACTTAATCAAAGGGAGTGCAGACTGGTTTTCACACACGTGAGTCAGAAAGCACTTCTGAAATACAAATATCCACAACAACCCATGTTCTCGAGTCTGTGAACCTCACACAGAATAACCTGCTGCCACAGGGCATCTTCTCTTTCCCCTCCACCATGCTGCCTTCCTGGAGAAGCTTGTCCATCTCCCCTCCCTTCCTTCCTTCCTTCCTTCCTTCCTTCCTTCCTTCCTTCCTTCCTTCCTTCCTTCCCCTCTAAAAAACAATCCCTCCTTCAGTAACCTCAAATTTTAGTGCCAAGAACACTTGAGACTTCTTTTGCTTCCTTAAAACAATTTCAGCCTTTTCTCTTCAGGTAAGTTTGTCCTCCTCTTCCTTTCTTCTCTCCATCTCCAAACACTTTTTTTCTTCCATTATTTCTACTTCCAGCAAGCTTCCAGTATGTTTATACTCTTCACTTAGAGGAAAAGATACTCCCAAGTAAATCAAACAAAACTTCATTCCATAACCCAAAGGTAAAATAAAAGGGGCAATATTTAAAAAGTACACAAATACTACCCATATTTGTTTTTTGTTTTTTTTGAGACAGGGTCTCACTAGGTAGTTCAGGCTGGCCTTGAACTCACTACGCAGCCCAGGCTGTTGTCAAATTTCCGGAGATCCTCCTGCCTCAACCTCCCAAGTGCTGGGGTTACAGAGCTGGCTACCAACTATATTTGGTTACCTTTCATTTTAGCATTACGGCTAGAAGTAAAGTTGGATTCATCAAATGAAAGAATAAAATCAAACTTATTTGTACATTTATGATCTTTATAGCACTTAAAATTTATCCAGGGTCACCTGTTTCCCAAATCACTTGGGCACCGTACAGTCACTTAGAACAGGTCTGCACAGGGAGTGCTGCAGTCTAGTGGAAACAGTCATCTCCACACTCCCAGGAGCTAGACGCAGCCCCTGCACATGTCCTCCTGCAAGGTCTTCCCTGGGACCTCTGGAGTTAAACCAGTTGCTTTAGGGTTACTTAACTCTCTCCATTCATGATGGTATTTGGGATTTTTAACAGCTTTGTGAGGCAGGCAAGCAAGTATTTTACAAATAGGAAACAACCTCAGAGGATCCTATTTGTCTGTCGGGGTCACATGGCTACTAAAGGGCTTGAGTTAGAATCCTAGGCTTTTAACTACTAATCCAATACACTGTAATCCTCTGATATCCTGATTCTTAGATCTGACAGTCTTAATCAATATGTAAGTATCTGAGAAAAGACCATTGTTAAACCCTAGCTTCCAATTCTCATTTTATTTTGAGTGGCAGCTTGGTGGAAAAGTATGCGCTTTGGTTCTTTCGCATTCTGAGCACCACTATGAGTAGAGCCCTCAGTGGGTTCCTGAGGGGCTCAGGCCTACTTCCCAGGCTGGACCTTGGGAGCAGACAGACCCTGGGAGCAGACCCTGTGGCCTAATTCAGAGTGACTTTTTATGCATCAGCACTTCACCAGCCTTAATTTTTTAAAATAAAGTATCTATTGTTTTAACAAGCCCAAGTAACCTTCTAGTCTCAGGTTCCAGGAAATCTCTGCCCTTCCTTCTAGCGATTTTCACTTGTCTTCTGCCACAAGTATACAGAATTAAAAATCACTATCCCCACAATTCCTTAATTACATTCATTGGAGATGTCTAATATGACTAAAACATCAGCTGGCACTATCTCCAACCCAGGTGCGCAAGCCAAAAGCCCTCCGCACCCTGTCGACAAGCCCTGTTAGTGGCCCTGCTTCTCAGAATACCTTACAGAGTACTATCCATTCCTGCCTGGACCAGTTCCTCCCTGGTTCCTAACCGACCTCTCGGCTTCCTCTGTGGCCTAATCTATTCTCCACATAGCAGCCCCAGCAAACTTTTACAATATCAACCAGATAATGCCACTCCTTCATCTAACCGTCACTTAGAATAAAATTCATCCTCCCTATCTGACCTTATCGGCCCTTAGGTAAGAGCCGACCCATTACACCGAATTCATCACACGCCCCTCTCCCTTACCACACACCTAACTCCAAACACACTGGCTGCCTCAGTGAACGGGCCAGCACGTTCCCCTCTCAGGGCTCTCTTTGTTCTTCCCTCAGCCTGGAAGACCTTTCTCCTAGATCTTCACATTGCTAGCTGCTTGTTATTTGAGTCTCAGGTCCAAAAGTCACCTCTTTGCAAAGAGGGCTTCTCTGACTACAATCAAAAGTAGCAGCCTCACCTCGTCCCCTACTATGAATTCTTTTGTGTGAATTAAGCCGCTCTGCTCTCAAGTGTGCAGCCTGGTCATCAATGGGTCCACCTATAATAATGATTTTGTTCCTGCAGAGCTGAGAACCAGAGCCTGCATACTGGGGCTTGCTGAGGTAAAGCCCACACCAAAGCAGAAGCAAACTCTTGGTCTTCCTTTTTAACATGCGCAAACTCTAAGCTTTCTTTTTCTCTGGGCATTACAATTTTAAGCAAACTATACTTAATCTCAGAAAATATTCTTACAATGTTGTTTAGGTTTTTCTATTAAAATCACATCACACCTCTAGATGGTATTTTGCATTTGCCTCAAGTCCCTGGGTTAGGGTCTGAGTACAGCTCAGTGGGGTAGAGTGCTTCTCCCTGCCATGTGCAGGTCCCTAGGCTCAAGCTCTGCGAGACGGAGAAAATATATCCTTTTCTGACTATTCAGCCTTACTGCATAAGCTACAGATTTTTTGCATTCAATTAAAGAAAACAACTGATCATACTGGGAGCAGAGTGTTGGGATCTGTTTTCTAGGATACGACACTAGTTTACAAATAGGTAAATAAAAGGTAGATATATGAGTATTTTTTGGAGCTATAGATATAAAAAATTCCAACCATTTAAATAAATACTAGGGCCAGGATTTAGCTCAGCGGCACAAGCACCTGCCTGGCAAGTGTGAGGTCATGAGTTTGAGTTCTAGTGCCCAATAAGTATGTTCCTACATCCATACATACATACTATATGGAGTGATACCAAAACTTGAGAAAATCTGCTAACCCTAAATTTTTCAGGAGGCAAAAAGCAAGATTATCTAAATAAAGTGATTACCATGACTATACTTCTGTACTTAGAGCACCCTGTACTGTATACAGCACACAGAAGGCACTTCGTAACTGTTTGATGAATAAATGAATAAAATAACTCTATACAGGCAGCCACATGATTTTATTTTGCAGATCAAAAGCAGCTCAGTGGCTTGCCCAAATTGATACATGATACACAGAAAGTCGGACTCAGACTACTGCACTATCCAGCCCTACTCCCACCCAGTTACGTCAGGAAAAAGAGATGCTGGGCTCAAGAGTTTCAATGCAGTCTTCACTTTCACTTTTGAAAGAAAATACATTTATTAAACAATCAGACTGTACAAACAGTAGGTTCTACAATAACTGATTAATTGAAATACTGCAAGAAAGACCCATGAGGCACTGCAATTACCATGGAGTCCAAATGGACCGAACTCTCCATCAGAAAGGATACCAGAAACGAACAGAAAACACATGCCTGGTTTCCCAGGCTTACCTTAGGTCACTGCTCAGATTCAGCTGCCAAGCCCCCATTCCCCTGTCAGCCACATTCAAAGCAAAATTAACCAAAGTGGCTACACAAACAGGATTTCTCCCTACGGATACAGAACTAAAGAGAAATATCTGCGAAACTACTTATTCCTGGCCCCTTTAACCTTTTCTCCCTTTCAATTCAACCAAATCTTTACTGACTAAAGCAAAACAGACATAATTTGACTTTAATGCACAAGATGTAAGGGGTTCTTTATTCCCTGAAAACTTTTGCTTCAAAGCAAAGATCCATCCCATCAGCCTAATAAAATTATCAATTATTTATAGTAGTCATTTTGAGATAGGCCTATAAATCCCTTAAATTTTGGAAAAGTATGTTTTCCCAACTATATGACAGTCGCAAGTAAATTTTTAATCCTAAATCTAACAGAAAATGGTAACATTAGTAAATGTGTTTACTGCTTGAGCCTGAAAGCCTTAAAGAGTCAGGAAAAAAAAGGGACCAGGGGTTTAGCTCAGTGATACAAGACCTGCCTGGCAAGTATGAGGTCGTAAGTTCGATTCCCAGTACAAAAAAAAAAAAAAAAGCCAGCAAAAAAGTCAACTTATAATTAAAAGAACTGCCCACATTTTCAAGAAGTGAGAGTATCCTCTCCATATAAAATGTCTACCTCTAGATGATTTCCTACCATCCCTTACAGCAAATTTTACCTTTAAACAGCAAGCCAGTTAGAAGTCACAAAGACTACCTCTCCATTTTTTGGACCCCGGATGGAATAAAAACACAGTAAACCAATTTTAAGAATCTAGATTAGTCAATCAAACAGAAGCTCTGAACTTGAGATACAAATTCACTTCAAATAGTACTTAGGACTTCAAATTCATTTCTTAGGGATTCTTCAGGGTTTTAAAAAAATGTGAGGAAAAGTTAAATAGCTATTGCTACCCCCTGACCCCTTCACACTCTCCAGCCCTCTTTGTATTTTTTGAGATAGAGTCTTGCTGAATCACAAACTGCCCAAGCTGGGAAAATAAATTTACAATCCTGCCTCAGCCTCCCATCTTGCTGGGATTACATGTGAACCATACTAGATAACCAGACCATTTTATCTCTATAGCCAGACAATCACTTTAAGAATCGTCTTATAAATCAGGCATGGTGGCACACGCCTGCAATCCCAGTACTCTGGAGGCTGAGGTAGGAGAATCACTACAAATTTGAGGCTAGCCTGGGCTACACAGGGAGTTCAAAGCCAACCTGAACTGCGTAGTGAGACCCTGTCTCAAGAAAAGAAAAAACATTGTCCTACAAAGGTCAAATTTTATTAGGTCTTCCAAAATCAATTTTTCACAGTGAGAAACACACATCAGTTAAATCAACTTAGAGTAAGAATAGGACAAGTCAATATATTCACAAACTACTGCTGCTCTTGGGACCAGAGTTCTAGAGGAAGCTTTGCAGATATTTTTCTAAATCTGAATTTTCTTATCTTTAAATTATGGGCAACTGTACAAGGTTCTCTTCCAGTGTTAAAATTCTAGTGTCCTTGGAAATACATGCATGCTTTTAAAAAACTAAAACCAACACATATAAAACATAATTCACAAAGTTATAGGAACCTGGAAAAGTCAGTTGCCTTCTTAACTTCCAAACCCTTCTCTAAACCAAAGCCAATCACCATTTTGCATCTTCAAAACACAAAAGGCATTGCCTTACTTTTTTCAGTGCTGGGACAAAATAGCCGACACCAAGTCAAAAGAGGAAAAGTTTACTTCAGTTCAGAGTCTGTAAAGGTTTCAGTTCAGTCAGCTGGGCAGCGTGGCAAAGGCGCACTGCAGAGAAGCAGCCCTTGGCAAGGTCTGCAGGAGGCAGGGAGCAGCAGCACTCAGCTTCCTCTTCTATACCATGCAGGCTCCAAGCCTAACGACTGCCTAATCTACACCCAGAGTGGGACCTCCAGCACCCACACCCAGAATTCTGCTAAACCAATCAGTAGGTTAATTTAGTTATCACTCATCCTCAATCCCAGCACCACATACCCATCATCCAACCCCCTCTGAAAAGCCCACGGCTATGAGTACATGAAGCCTTGGGAGGACATCTAGACACATTCTGCCTGTGCCCCTCAAAAGACTCATGCACATCCCATTATGCAAAATGCATTTAGGCCATCTCTAAGAGTTGCCAAAGCCCATCAGATTCAGCATTACCTCGTTGCCCTATGAGCTCTTTCTTTCAGTGGCCCACTCTCACCTTTTCTGATTTTTAATTGCCCCACAATTGCTCTGCAACGCATGTTTCTTCTCTTACCTTTAATAAATTTAAAACCTTGCTACTGTTTTTGCTTGTTTTGACCAGTTCTTTGTTCAGGACAGCAAGGACCTAAAAGCAACTGTAGGACTCTCCAGCATCCCAAACTGCACTAGTAGTACCACATACACAGAAAAAAGGGCATATGGCAGGCTAGCAGGATCACTCAGTGCCTAAGCACTTGCCTAGCATGTTCGAGGCCCTGCATTCATTCAATCCCGGCACTACAAAACAATTTTAAAAAGATTATGGTCAAATTCCTTTCCACATAATCTAGCAACTCCCTGAACTAGTTCTTACCACTGAGAGTAAATTTAGTTTCTTATTTTTGTCATACGAAGGATCCTTCTTAATTCAGTGGTTTACCTTCAAATTAAAACAGGATAATGCCCGGTTCCAGAGGTGATAAATATGCTAATAAAGCAAATGAAAGCAACTTGGACTATTTTTAGTTTTTCAATTAAATAATCAATACAATATCCAGCACTGAGTAGCAGATACTCAGTAGATAAATTAATTTTTAGTATCCAGTTTAGAAATTACCACTTACATTTCAAAAGGAAGTATTTGCAAAAAAAAACATGTAACCATCAGACAACTCTAGAAATTGCGTGTGTGTGTGTGTGTGTGTGTGTGTGTATTGGGGGAGGAGACACCTAAGTTACTAAAGTCAAAACAAATATACAGAGTTCCAGTTTACTTTCCTGTAACTTGCAACTGCAAATATTTGTCACATCTTCAACTGCAGTATGTTAGCAAATTTTGGAGGGAAAATTTAAAAATTTACACTGAAATGTTAAAGTAAAATTTCATTTTAGAATCTGGGAAACATGGCACATCTAATGCAGTGTACCTGTTTCAGCAGAAGCTCCCTCTCAATTTTTAAGAAAAGTGAGTGGGTGTGGTAGGACACACCTTTTCCCAGCAATGGGGAGGCTGACGCAGAGTGAGCAGAGTGACCGCTGTGAGTTCGAGGCCAGCCTGGGCTACAAAGTGAGTTCCAGCCAGCCTGAACTGCATAGTGAAACCCTGTCTCAAAAAGGAAAAAAAAAAGAAGAAAGTGAGAAAATATATATAATCCACAGGACTCACTATAAGACTATTCCTACCATGCCCTTCCTTACCCAAGTAAGCCTACTACACACAACATCAAAACTTTTTTTTTCTTCTTTCTAATCTCTTTAAAAAAACTACCTACAACACACCACCACAGCTTATCTTATCAGACACTCATTAAAGCACAGCCTCACAATTTTAGGAATTCCCAAGAGGCACTCAAAAGTCAACCTTACAGGCACTATCCCTACACCTAGCCAAGCAAGGCTGGGGATGACGTGCACACCCGTGATGCTGATTACCCTAGAGGCTGAGACAGCAAATGTGACATCTCGTCTCAAAATACTATGTTAAAAAAGGGCTGCAGATGTAGCTCAGCACTTCCTAGGTTCAATACCTAGCACTGCAAAAATCAAAACTAACCAAGCACAAGTCCAAACGCTGAAGGCCAAAAAAAAAATCTCTTTCAAAATATGCCTGATCCTCTAGAGATGGCTGTGACTAAACCACAGATTACTGTCAGAGCCCAACTGCAGATACCAGGCTCACAGCAGAGAGCTGGAGGCATCTGCGGGGCATCAGCAGACAAACAGGAGCACTGATGAGATGACAAGTAAGGGTTACTTGGTTCACAACTGTAGGAAAAAATTATATGGAGGTCCCCAAACTCTATTACTAATAAACCCTCCTTACCTGCAGGTATCTGAGATGGGTGAGCCTTTCAGACTGGGTACAGTTCAAGAAAAAATCAAAGTCGTCTAAATGTTGGCAAATTTTACTCTATTAAGACTTCATCTCATCTATCAGACTGAATTCCAGATTAACAGATAAAAATTTTAAGGCTGAGAGTTTTCAAATAAAAATTTTAAATTCAAAGAAAAACAAATATCCTAGTCATATGCTAAAGAGGCAGGCCTGAAATGAACTAAGTAATTATACCCTTCAGTATCATCTACTGTTTCCAAGACACACAAAAATCTGTTTCATGGATTTCAGATTGGTATTAAGTGGCAATGGATCAAGGAGAGAAAAATAAATGACTACGAGAAACTAATTCAAAATTCAAACCAAAGACATTCAGTTTAACAACAGCTTGCTCATACTGACAAGAACAAACTAAAGCAATGTCTGCTTGGGCTGCTATGCTAAATGCAAATTACTATGACATAAAGGAAGTACATCATAATCAGCCACTGACAGCTGGTAACCAAAGTGTTTATTGGTTACTGACCACAGCTGCCAGCAAAGTCTATCCAATCAGACCATGTATGCAAATAACTTCCAAAAGTTATCTGTAGCTTTAATATTGATGTTTAATGTCCTTGTGAATCTCATATCATTTTTAATCAGCCCAGTCACTTCTACAGATCTATCTATAAACTATGACTTTCACAGCGGAGGCTAATTTATTACCTCATTCAAAATACCTCTATATTGTAGTTGGCAATAAAGACAACAGTGCCATTCTCATTCTTTATTTTGAAACAAAATTATGACCTTTATTCCAATTCTTACCATAGCTGAAGGAGATAAAATCTTACTCAAAAAGAAATTTCAAAAAAATTATTTTAAAACAAACTACAGGTATCTACGTTAAAAATCACAATTTATTTGTAAAAGAAAGGCTGGAGATCGGACAGTGCCTACCGTTTGTGGACTTACTGGCCCTTCCCAGACTGCCTCGCTTATGCACTACCAAGCAGAAAGAGAAAAGATGTATTTAAATTCACCTGTTTTCTTATTTGCTAAATTTGACAAAGACTGGTGACAAAATTAGACAAATTTGTTAAAAGGAGATTATTTTTTTCTTTACAAAAAGAGCTAACCATCACTTGTAAAAAGGGCACAAAAAGTAGTGTCTCTGAATTCTAATAAACACTACAGACACCGTTTTCTTTTCTAACTTTTAATACAGTATAATTTACTTTTTTGGTGGGCAGTTCTGTAAATTAAGTATTACATATACCACCACCACCACAATCAAGATACAAAACAACTTTGGGCTGAATTTTAGGAAACCACCATAATATCGAGTTACCTAAAGTATTTACTTAATTTGTTTTGTTTTGTTTCGGATTTTTGAGACAGGGTCTTGTCATGAGCTTAAACTCACGATGTAGCCCATGCTGGCCTCAAATTCATAGCCATTCTCCTGTCTCAGCCTCCGCAGGTTATCCCGTAGACATCTCACACTCCACAAGTCCAAAACAAAAGTCTACATTCCCCAAAAACTTGATTACTTTTCAGTGATGCTACCATTCTTCCAAGTGTTCAAACAAGAGCCCTAAAAGGCAGCCCGAACTCCCCACTTTCCACTACTCCACCTGCACTACCCCCACCACTCAGTGAAGCACAGCTCATAGATTTCACCTCAGAAATGCATCCCGAACTCATCTGTTCTTTTTAATCCCTACAACCAATGACCAGCCCAGTTGATGACTTTAACCAACTCCCACATTACAGGAAATGCAATACACTCCTTGTCCATTCCCGCCCAGCGGACTGTCTTTCACTATGACAGCTTTGACTATGTTTCATCTACCCAGAATGTCTCTGCTTCATCTTCACAAATAGCTATTCTTAATCTCTCCAAACAGAATTAAATGCTTCCTCCTCACTCTCAACGAGTAAATCTCTTGCTGTTGTAATTATTTTTCTTTCCCAGTAGACTAAGAGTCCCTGGAGAGCCCTTGCTCCTTATAATAACCTTACTAAGCCTGATGTGTAGGCAACGTCTAGCAAATAATAGATGCTTAACAAGTATCTGAAAAAGGAATGAGTGACTATACCATAATCTGGACAAAACGGCCTGATGGATTTTACCTCCTTTTGCTAGGATTTCAAGTTTACCGAGTGATGTCACCTGTGCTGGGGACTGTCCCCCGGCCTCTATGCACACTAGCATCACTACCTCTGAGCCACACCTCTCGTACCCCCTGAAGAACTTTGGGCTGGTGCAGCACAGTGTTTGTTAGCTGTATCTCAGGAAAGTCCCTAAGGGCTGCCTGTGCCTCAGACTCCTTATCTGTAACACAGACATGAATGCATGAGTTAAAAACATGTAAAGTGTCTACAACACTGTACCATGGCAAGTGCTCAGTAGACATCAGTTATTACTCATTTTTCAGTAATACCTTCACTCTAGGAAGGGAACAGACTAATCAGACAAGTTTTCCCGGCCGTGGAAAACAGCACCTCTCAAAATACATTTTTAAGTGGCATTCTGGTTTATCTTATGAGTTTAGTTACTTACTTTACCTATTAACCCTAGTGGCAATGAAGAAACTATTACCAACAAAACTGAGTGATGAAGGCTGGATCTAAAGGGTCCTCCTCTGTTAACAGGATCCCAAGAGCACCTGTCAGGAGGCTTTGTTGGTCACCTTATGATGCCTTACATTAGTTCTCCTTAAATGCAGTGTTTTGGTCAAAAGCAGTAGAATTTAGTCAAAGAACATGACACTAGGAGAGAAACACTTAACGTATACTACTTGTTAGCTTTGAACATGATTACGCATTTAAAGAGAAAGTCCTTAAATTTAAGAAAGAACTAGTCCTCAATTATCCACACAAAGGGAGGTAAAAAAAAGGATATAAATAATTTCAAAAAGCAAAAAATAAATTCTTTTGTTTTGTTTTGTTTTTTTAAGACCAAGTCTCACTATGTAGTTCAAACTGGTCTTTGAACTATCCCGCCCAGGCTGACCTTGAACTCACAGTGATCCTCCTGCCTCAACTTCCCAAGTGCTGGGATTACAGGTGTGCACCACCACACCAACTAAATTGTTAATATTTTGCTTTTAAATGCACTATGTCATTTTTCCTAAAGATTTATATTCAAAATTATCTTTTGGCTAACAAAAAAGATGTATACAGCCTAGACACACATTAAAGACACCACAGGTATAAATTCAAAACAGATAGAAAAAGCCAGGCATTGCAGCACACATACCTGTAGTACCAGTGCTCAGGAACTCAGGAGGCTGAGGCAGGAAAACAACCACAACTGAGGCCAACCTGGGCTACACAGTGAGTTCAAGGCCAGCATAATCTACATAGCAAGAACCTGCATCAAAAAAAAAAAAAAAAAGAAAGAAAAGAAAAAACAGAAAAAGAAGAAAAGATAGAAAGCCAGCATTAGATTGTTTGTTTCTGTTTTGTTTTTTGAGACAGAGTCTTGTTATATAGCTCAGACTAGCTTTGAACTCACTACATAGTCCAGGCTGGCCTCAACTCATGGCAATTCTCCTGCCTCAACCTCCCCAGAGCTGGGAATACAGGTGTGCACCACCACATCTGGCTCAGCATGGATAAATTTTGATGGATGATTTACATAAGAATAAATTAAACTATTATATGATAATTCCTCTTGATTGGCCAGGCATGATGGAACATGACTATAATCTCAGCACCTGGGAAGCAGGAAGATCCCCGCAAGTTCAAGGCCAGCCTGGGCTACATAGAGAGACCTTGTCTCAAAAAACAAAACAAACAAACAAAATTCCTCTTGACTTATAGCATCCTCTTGCTGTAATCTTAAACTATAAAATTATTTCAAATGAAAATCTGTAAAAGGAGACTTAGAAATGATAAACCAGGTGTTGCACAAAACAATAATCTCAGCTACTTGGGAGGCTGAGACAGAAGGATTACAAATTCAAGGCCAGCCTGAGCAATTGGGAGTGGGGGTGGGGTTGAGACAGGGTCTATGTAGTTCACACTGGCCTTGAGCTCACTATGTAGTCCAGGCTGGCCCCAAACTCACTCAGGCTCCTGAGTCCTGGGACTGCAGGTATGCGCCATGACATCCAGCTAATCTGAGCAATTTAGCGTGAGACCCTGTGTTCAAAATAAAAATGGGTGGGGATGTAGGTCAGTGGGAGAGTGCTTGCCTAGCTTGCACAAGACCCCAGGGATCAGTCCCCAGTGCTGAAAAAAAAAAAAGGAAGGGTGGGAAGAAGAAAGACAGAATTTCCTAAGGTGTCAACCCAGGTCTGTCAGACCATTAGAGAATCATCCAAAGAGGATTTTGCTCCCAAAGGTATGAGGGTATATCGCACCTACAGAGCTAGAAGTGCACACCAACCTGACTCAGGTCAAAATGTTTCAGAAAATCAAGGTATTATTCTTCAAAGATTATGCAATAATCTCAATATCCAAAAAGAACTTCAGAGACACTTTGCCTAACCACCACCCCCATTTTTTTTTTTTTTTTTAAAGACAGGGTCCCGCTATGTAGTGCAGGCTGGCCTCAAACTCACAGCAATCTTGCCTCAGCCTCCAAGTGCTGGGATTACAGACATATGCCACCATTCTTGCCTAAACCCTATGATATTATAGAAGAAATTAAGATCCACAAAATTTGCCACATGTCTATCAAATGATGAAGTAGAATAAATTTATCACTGGGAAGTTTATTATTTAAATAATTCACATATAATCAACCCTTTTATATTTCTCATAAAAAGTGATTTCAAAGTACAGAGCTTGTTTAAAATTAAGATACATTTAAGCATCTGCTTTATTTTATAGTTCCATCCTGCACAACTTAAAATATGCTAAAAGAAAAGCAGTCCTCTGGGATATAACTAACTCCCATACAGGCCTTTCTGTTCCATCACAGTGTTAAACCTCCTCTCCCGTCAGCTGACTCTAAGCTGATGGCCACCTCATTCATACGACCACATGCCCTTCTGAAATGTACGCCTGCCACGCTGGAAGCCAAGAATGAACTCCTACCTCTTACTGAACATTACCACCACAGACCCAGGTTCAGTCCCTCCCTGCTACCTCACTTCGCTCTGAATTCCTATCGGACTTCTTATCACGTCCTTGGCAGGTAAGAAGTGCTACTTAAACTCAGGAACTCACACTATAGGACTGGAATTGCAACTCTTCTGCATATGTCTTTCCTTACACCAACTTTTCTTTTGATAGGTCTAATGAGAGCTAGGAATAAGAACTTAAACAACCACCATCAGATAATAAGGACAACTGCTACAAGAATGAATTTTTTATTTATTTATTTATTGGTACCAGGGATCGAACTTATGACCTCACGTTTGCCAAGCAGGCACTTACACCGCTGAGCTAAACCGCTGGCCCTTATTTATTTATTTATTTATTTATTTATTTATTTATTTTTTGGTACTAAGGATTAAACTCAGGACCTCGCACTTGCCAGGCAGGCTCTTATGTCACTGAGCTAAATCCCCAGCCCTGATCTTTTTCTTTTATTAAAAGGCCTTTACTGCTGGGCACCATGGCACACACCTGTAACCTCAGCACTTGGAAGGCTGAGACAGAAGGATTGCTGAGTTTGAGGCCAGCCTTGGCCACAAAGAGAGACCCTATCTCAAAGAAAATGGGGGGGGGGCTTTTACTGTTATATTTTTGACTATAAAAATATTTAAGGAACATTTAGAAAAAATGTAATTATCGCTTGCACACTATTTAACACAGTAATAGCACCAGTGAAATTGATCCTATGGAATCAATTTGATCAGTATATAAAGATTTATGTGCAAGGATAGCCATTCCAATATAATAATAAGTACAAAACTGGAGAAGGAAGAAGTTAATTGGTAGAGAATTAGCAAGATAAAATATGTGTCCATATACCCGATTTCTAAATACTGTTTGGGGGGGGCTGAGACAAGGCCTTGCTACATAGTCTGGGCTGGCCTTGGATTGGCTTATATAACCCTGGCTGTATAAGCCTCAAACTCACAAAGATCCTCCTGCCTCAGGCTCCTGAGTGGTGGGATTACAGGCGTGTGCCACCACCCCTGGTCATAATTTCTTTAAAATTTTTCAGTGTCACACAATAACACACTGAATGTTTAAAGCAAGTTTTAAAACAATACATATAACCCAGTAATGGTATTTCATCATACAAATATATAACACACGTATACAGTACATTTAGAGAAATGCCCAGTAAGATTTTAAGCAATGTTAATTGTAAACCAGGCATGACGGCACATGTCTGTAATCTCTGCATTTGAGAGGCTGAGGCAGAAAGATTACTGCAGATTCTAGGTCATTCTGGGCTATATAGTGAGTTCAAGCCCAATCTGAGCTACTTAGTGAGGACTATCTCCCTGTCTCAAAAAAAAAAAAAAAAAAAAAAGTTAATTGTAATAAACACCATGTAATGGGATCTTGTGCAATTTTATTACTTTTTCCTTTTTCTTTTTTTTATAATTTTATAATAAAAAAAGCAAATACTTTTTAAAAATATATTGAGTGTAGATTTTATTTTGTTTTGAGCTAGGGCCTCACTACGTAGTCCAGGCTGCCACTGAACTCAATACGTAGCCCAGGCTGGCCTTGAACTTGTGATCCTCCTGCCTCAGCCTTCCAGGTGCTGGAATTACAGTATGTACCATCACAACTGGCTACAGTACAGATTTTTAAATTGTATGCAACACTTTTTAAGTAAATGGATTATTTCCATTTACTTAAAAATGATGGATTTCACCATCATTAAAGGGCAGACATCACCCATGAAAAGCAGTCATCCCTAACAATGTGTCAGTTGGTACATAACTAAATTCCCTACTGTGTTCATTTTGCTTTTTCAAGCTAGAAGTTTAAGTAAACTGACATAACTTTCACTAAAAGAAGTTTCTCACTTAAACAGGCGTTTCTATTAGCACTAACAGGATAAATGGCAGCACATCAAGTCACCACCAAGATAAGTTACACTCCAGAGGTCCACCACCCCCAGCACTTGGGAGGCTGGGACAGGAGCAATGCTGTAAGTTCAAGGCAGCCTGGGCTACACAATGAGTTAAGATCAGTTTGAACTACATAGGAAAACAGTGTCAACCAAAAACAAACAAAAAGAACAAGCCAAAGATCAAGCACCACCAATGCTATCACCCTATCACAAACCACGAAGGTAGAGAGAGATCACCACTGCTTGGCATCTTAGGGGTACACTAAGACCAACATGGTACTGGATCACTGTGTTGGCAGGAGTTCAACTTCATGGGCTCCCAGAATCTTTCCATTTCAGATACACATTCTTACTCCATTATCTCAGAACCTTCACTGCTTCCCAGACACTAACTTCTGAATTCTCGCTGCATCCCTACCCTTCCTCTGCGAGAAAGGGAAGAGTCAAAATGAGAGAACGAGTAGTACAAAAGCCCTTTGAGAGCACCCAGCTGGGCACACTGGAAGACGAGACAGTAAGGAGTGTAGCTCAAGCATGGTGTCCAAGGGAAAACATGTGCTACACCAGACAGTCAGGGACCCCGCACACAAGTCACAACAAACACTGCAGATGCTGCTGTTTTCATAGATCCTGCTGCTCCCAGGATGAATCGATTTTATATAAATTAAATTGTTTCGTTTTCAATGTATGAAAATGAATTTCTAAATCTGTATTTCCAACCTCATCTCCTCTTTCATCACCCAACGTGAAAGATCCAATGGCCCGCGTCGGGGGGCGGGGGCTCTCCTAAACACAGCACACACAAGGCCGAACGTTCGTGTTTCCCAAAGCCGGCTCATTCTGGTTCGCATCTGCCACTCTCCGGAGGCCTCATTCCTCCCAGTGTGCTATCTCCGTGTTAGCTTTAATCCCTTGCCTATTGTCCACCCTCACTGAACACAGGCAGCACCACAAACCCTTGGGACTCCAACCTACTCTTTTCTCCTCCAGCCCCACTACCTCTGCCCTCGTTTACAGTAACACCGATTTTGGTGTAGATTACTGGAACGGGCTAACTAGTTTCCACACCTCCAGCTCTTCCCCATCAAATTCACCCTATATGATGTCATTTAGATACTTTAAAGTCCCCAATAAGCTGATTATATACCAATCTATAACCTCAAGCTGATTTTACTCAAAGCTCCACTCATATATCTGCCTACTGAACATATTTATGCTTAGCCTCATTCGCATCTCAAATTTAACATGTCTAAAATTGAACTCCTGATTTCTGATCTTCCCTCCGATCCCACACCTACTTTTCCTATTCCTCTTCGTCTCCCACCCTCATCTAAGTAAGTGACACCTCTACCCATCCAGCTGCTTAAGCCAGAAACCTGGGAGTCATTCTTGACACTTTCTTCTCCCTCAACCCCCACATTCAATCTATAATTAAACAGATTCTTTCCTAACATACTTTTCAAATCCATCCACTTCTCTCCATCTCCTCTGCCACTGAATCCCACCTGCAAAGATTCCTATTTCTGCGGTACAGGTGCAGCCCAGGCATCAGTAGTTCTAAAAACTCCGCAGGCGATTCTAGCACGACAGAATCTGGACTTTGCAAACTGCTCTGAAGGCTCTGCTCTACCAGATCCGTACTTTTAATTTTTGGCTCCACGTCTGTGACTTCCTCCTTGTTCATTTCACTCCAGCCACACTGGGCACCACATGGCTTTGCCCTGCCAGCGCTTCTACCTGGCCGGGAGTTACGTAGATATGTATTCAGACAGTGCTTCTGCAGTGATTTCAAAGGCCTGCACTTACCCGACACCGCAACCCCACCACCACCCCAAGCTCCCACCGCTTCTCGGGCTCCATTTCCTCCTGGGACACACCACCACAACATACATGTTATTCACCCTGCTGCTGCCTCAATACAAGCTCCACAGAGTCAGCACATTTGTCTGCTTTGCCCTTTAATTCCATCCCCAGGGCCAAGAACAGTACCTGGTGCACAGCAGGTACTCAACATTCAGTGACTCAGAATGTCTCCCCTGGCTCCCCAAAGAAATCCAGTCTCCACTATTCTATAATTTTTTTTGGGGGGGGAGGGTACTGGGAATTGAATGCAGGACCTTGTGTTTGCCAGGTAGGCGCTGTGACTCCACTAATCTAACAGCAAGCAGTTCATGCCTGTCCTTCGTACATTTCTGTTTGTCATTGTGCTTACTTGTAGAAACTCCCTTCCTAGACCCAAAGTCTGTACTTTGGGTTTGTCAGCCACTCTGCACCCTACCTTATACTTACAGAGGATGGAGTACCTATTCAAAAACTAGTCAGTTGGGCCAGGGATTTAGCTCAGTGGCTTAAGCGCCAGGTCATGAGTTCGATCCTCAGTATCAAAAACAAAACAAAACAAAACAAAACAAAAAAACTAATCAGTAAAGGAATTAATGAATGAGGCCAAATAAATGTTCTGAAAGTACACTCTGATCACACTATTTCTTCAATTAAGAATTCTCAGTGTCCTCCAAGACTTACCACCTTAAAGTCACTATGCCTGCTATGAGAGAAAACTTTGCAGATTTTGAGCCCACTGACTTTCCAGCCTTGTCTCCCAACACCCTACGCTGCTTCTGCTTTGTGACACCATGCTCTTCATGTGTGCTCTTCATATACACCTTGTCCTAATAAACATGCCAGTTTAGCCGGGTGTGGTGATTCATGCCTGTAATCCCAGCACTCCGGAGGCTGAGGCAGGAGGATCGTTGCAAGTTCGAGACCAGCCTGGGCTACAAAGTGAGCTCAAGGCCAGCCTGAACTGCATAGAGACCCTGTCTCAAAAAAGAAAAAAAAAAAAGCCAACTCTTTTTTTTGGGGGGGGTTTAACCAGGAAACGAACTCATGAACTCACAACCCCATACTTGCCTGGCAGACACTGTGCCGCTGAGCTATATCCCCACCCAAACATGGCAACTTTGACCTTAACAATTTTGCTCACAATGTACCTGCCAATCAAAATTCCAACTTTTGGAATCCAGTACAAATACCTCGGCTTCCCTAATTAAGTCATCTCTTTTTTAGGCACTAAATACATATAGTGGTTTCACATTCCACTCACCTCAGAATGTGCCCCTTTCTGACCATCAGTGCCTTCTGCCTTCAGTTATTCTGTAGACACTTGCTGAAATGAAGTCAGTTAATATCACTACTCCCTTCCCTACTATAAATCATATTTAAATTACACATGGGGGGTGCTGTTATTCTTTAGCAAGACCCTTTCATGTCCAGAAAGCATAAAGTGGAAGGGACTGCCAGTCTTCCCACTATCTCTTTTCTTCTTCTATGTCTCTTCTGGAAAGGCAAGACCTATCCACATTCAAATTTTAGACCAAATTTTCCCAAATACAATTTGGGGAGTGGGATGCTAGGAACTAAACTAAGGGGCACTTTTAGCACAGAGCAACATCCCCCAGCCCCAAGCCCTACAATCTTGCTTATTGACTAGGAAGGCCTAGAATTTGGAGTGCTCCTGCCCAGTCTTTTAAGAAGCCAGGATACCAAGCATGCACCACTGTGCGCGGCTCGAAAGGCAAGTTTTAAAATACATCCAACTGCTAGATAAGGGGGAGCACACCTTTAGTTCCAGTCACTCAGGAGGCTGAGACTGGAGGACTGTCTGATCCTAGGAATTCAAGGTAAACCTCAGTATCATAGTGAGACCCTACCTCAAAACAAAACTTGAAAAACTGCAAAAGTGCATATTACTGCATGATACAAGTGCCGTAAGTTTTACTAAAATAGTTTATGCTAGGACTACTATGTATTTGAAAAACTGGTTGAAAATCTGAAGACTCTAAACTGTGACATTTGGAAATAGTAATTCCTAAGGACACATTTCTGTTCTACTAGGAACTTAAAAATGTTCTGCTCTTCTAAAATATTCCATTCATCCTGACATCATGGGATAATGAGTGACTACTCTAGCAATCAGGTTAAATTAAACCACGCAACAGCTGTGACACCTCAAGTGTAGACCTTGTGTCCCCTCCCATCTCCTTCCCTAGGACCTCAGTTCTACACGTGCTCCACAGATCCCTGAATTCCTTTAAAGGGCCTGTGATGCAAAACTACTTTCACAGTAACACTAAGAAACCGTGCCGTTTTTGATTGTGTTGACACCTGCTCTGATGACATAAACGTGACAATGGGTAAAACTGCTGGTGCTTTGGCACTAAGCAAGGTAATGCATCGAACTGCAGTGGCCACTGTCCTTCACCACCACAGAGTGAGTAGAAAGAGAGTCACCTGCAGTGAGAATGTTCTTGATGAAACAAGAATTATTTTATTAAATGTGTGCTCTCCACCATAGGGCTCTTAAATATTCTGTGTAATGAAATTTATGTGCAAAACACTTCGCAGAACACTCGAACACAATGGTTTCGAGGAAAAGCACTGTGCTGCCAGCTTAACCAGCTACTTGTCTCACGCAACACTACTTTTTTTTAGAACAAAGGACAAACGACTTATTCAGACATGAATATTTAACAGACATTTTCTTGAAAATGGGGTAAGTCTGTCACATCAGGGAAAACAACTGACAGTATTTGTTGCCAATGATAAAATCCACGGTTTTAATGAAAAAATTTACAATTCTGGAAAACTTGTAGCTTCCTGACAGCTTCGTAGTACTGCCAGACTTTTCTCATGAAATGGGTGGTGATATTAGCTAATGTAGGGTTTTGATCTTGTATTGTGAAATGTTTAAACATTGGGAAGATCTGCTAACCTTATGAACCAATACTTCCTAAATGACTAAGCCTGAGACTGTATAACTGTACATGGGTAAAAGATCCATTCCGTCAGGTACCCCTAATTCCAGTACTCGGGAGTGTGAAGTGGGAGGATTACCTGAGCCCAATAATGCAGCCAACATGAGCAACACAGCAATGCCCCAACTCTTAAATAAAATAATGCATTCAAACATAAGATGGACCCATTGATTTCACTATAACATTAACATTAAAATAATTTCAGACTGTATATACACTGCAACTTACAAGAAACTAACACTTGTCAAGTTTTGCTACACTATCAGAGAAACAGCACAATTTCTTAAAAGGCTAAAAAAATGTCCAATTATCTTTTCTATTTTCTTCATATAGCCTTTACACAGCCTTTGAAGCCATATTTTCTTCATATATGTCAATCAAATCGATAGCAGACTAGATTTGAAGTGGACATGAGAACCTAGCTGCCTTCCATTAAGCTGGAGACCTAATTTGCAAAAATGTGGAAAAATGGCACTCTTCTCACTATTTTGAAGGTGTTTTTTCATAAAAAATATGTTGTTAATACAAGACAATGTCTTTGTTACTTTCTCATCACTAGGACACAGTCCCCAACACCCACAGCTCTCAAGAGGAAAGGTTGTTAGGCTCACAGTTTGTAGCTTTCAGTCAAGACCAGGGCTCCAAGGTTGGGAGGGTGGCACAACAATCAGGAAGTATAGAGAGACAGAGAGAGGAGCTGCAAGAGGCAGAGCCAGGCCACGCCCTCAATGAACCAACCACATCTCAAACCAGGCTTCCCCTCCCAAATCGCATTCAGCCATCAGCTTGTGAGTGGAGAATCCATTGATGAGTAACACCACCCAAGATCCAATTACCTTCCCAAATCCCCACCAATCATCCCATGGGGCTTTGGGGTAGACATCCAGATAGGTTTGTTTTGTTGGGGGTCTTCTTGGTTTAACTCACTATGTAGCCCAGACTGGCCTAGAACTTGTAACAATCTTTTGCCTCAGCCTCTCAAGTGCTGGGATTATAGGTATGTGACACTACCCCCAGTTGGGTTTACTGTTATTTTTAAAGTAATATTCTTAAAATGCTTTGTGTTTTAATTTCTAATTTGGTAAGTATCAATATCAACATACGCTCCACATAAACCAAGATCTTTAGGGTACTCAACAGTTTTTAAAAGCACAGAGAATCCTAAAAACAATGTTTGAGCGTCACTGCTTAAGAAAATCTATTTGTATCTGATTTCAGCCATGCCCCAAACTGCTGTGTGTAGCAAACCTTGCCTTCCACCACCTACAAATCGAGTCCAAGCTGGGGCAGAGAGCTGACCCTGGGGAAATCAAGCCTTAGCCTGGCCACGCTGACCTCCCCCGGGAATCTCAATGAATCCTCCTGGAGGCCAACGTTTATTTACTGCAAGCACAAGTCCCTGGATCAGTTTTGTTTCCAGCCCTCTCTGAAGGCTGGTGTTCAGCTTTTCCTTGTACCCTACGGCCAGAAAACTCTCAAGGAAATGGAACTTCAATGTCCTTACCAAAACCGTTCTATTTGGTGTCTTTATTCAAGACACCATCGCATAACGCAGCTAGCTCCCTTCCATTTGAACATTGTACCCCGAGATAAAATTAAACACCACCCTGGCAAAACTCAAATGGAAATTATAGACTCAGAGTAAGTAATCAGTTGCTAGATAAGGAAGGTTTTTTCCTCTGTCTGTCTCTCTCGGAGACCATTAGACCGTATATACATCCTGTGAGTGCATTTAGGCAGCAAATGACTTCAATAACATGTACCAAGCTGACCAGGTTTCTCAGGGAGCCTGATGAACAGAAAAAGGTACTGAGTCTTGCTCTTCCAGATAAGAGCAATTATTGCAAAGTTCTGATAATTAAAGTAGTATACTACCAGTGTAAGAGTGCCAAACAGTCCAACAGAATACAACAGGCAAAACAAAGAAAAAAACCTTCATCTACATGAAAACACACAAAAGCAGTATGGAACATATGAGCTATTCAAACCATGAGGCTGGGCCATTAGCTTTTCAGTATGGAAAACTAAAAAGAAAATTAGATACATACTTCAGGGTTATCCTTAGAGAAGAAAAGTAGGGTTTTGTTTGTTTTTTTGTTTTTGCTTTGTTTTGTGTTTTGTCTCAGACAGGGTTTTACTATGCAGTTCAGGCTGGCCTTGAACTCACTTTGTAGCCCAGGCTGGCCTTGAACTTGCAGTGATCCTCCTGCTTCAGCCTCCCAAATGCTGGGATTACAGGCATGTGCCACCATGCCCAGCAGGGAAGAAACTTCATACTAACTATCAAAACAAATTCCAGGTGGATTAGAGACCTAAATGTGAAAAGCAAAACTATAAAACTTTTAGAAGAAAATATAACTATTACCACAGTACTATACAGGAGAGATTTCCTTCATCAGGACACAAAAAACAAACCATAAAGGGAAAACATAATAAATCTAATTCTGTTAACATTTTAAATTCAAATTCAATGAAAGATATGCAAATTAAAACATACCCATTAGAAAGACTACTACAAACAAAACAATGCCATATATTAAGTGTTGGTGAAAATGTGGAGAACTTGGAACCTTAGACACTGCTGGAGACAGGGAATATAAAATGGTGCAGTCACTGTGGAAAAGAGAATGGAGGACCCTAAAACAATTATAAATAGGGGTGAGGGATGTAGCTCAGGCAGGCCTAGAACAGGTTAGGCCCTGAGTTTGACCCCGGCACTGTGAAAGAAAAGAGAAAGGCAGAGAAAGGGAGGAGGATAGTCTGTATGGTGTAGGAGTTGCCAATTCTGGGTATGTACCTGGAAGAACAGAAAGCAGGGTCTAGAAGAGATATTGTACACCCATATTCACAGCAATATTACTCAAAATACCCAAAAGGTGAAAACAATCCAAGTAGTTATCAACAGATGAATAGATAAACAAAATGAACTATTAGCCAGCCTTTAAAATGAAAAAATAAAGGGGTACCAGTTGTTTAGCAGATATAATATGCTATAATCTATAAATAATAAAAAAAATAGGAACTATCTCAAATGACAACACAAAATAGATAAATACCCCTTATTATTTATGTGATAAAATACTATATAATTAACACAGACTCAAGTTACATGTATCGACCTAAGTAAATCTCAAAAACTATATTAAACACAAATATTAATTACATACTGGATTATATAGTACATATTGGATTATAGCACAGTTGGAAAATGATGAACATCAAATTCAGGATAGGTGTTATCTCTCTCAGAAGGCAGAGAACAGGATCACACCAAGGTCTCTTTGTTTCCATAATGTTTTACTTATCAAAATATCTAAGACCAAATGAACAAAAAGTTAAGATTTGCTATAGCTGGGTGATAGGTATATGACTGATACTACTTTTTTTATGTTTCTATATGCTTAAAGTATTTTATACTTTAAAACCTAAAGTAGCATAAATGATGTTCTACACTGAAGAATTTAGTTTTGGGTTTTTTTTTTCAGCTTTCATCCCAATCCTGAACTTAGTTTTTTTTTTACAACAAACTTCTACATGACTACCTGTTTCTGAATGTCAAATAACAGAGTATACAAATCTCAATTTAAGATGAATTATTACACATACATTTTTCTTTTTACAAATAGATACACAAATAGAAGAAACTGCAGAAATTTCAAAAACAACTGCCAAGTGCTTCTCTGGTATACTTGCCCTGAAAGAAGATTCATGCCAAGAGCTGCTTGGAACTAGCCATGTGCAAAGGTCTTCTCTGTGGGCAAGAGGTACTGTGTGAATGGTTTCATTTCTACTCTGAGGCCTGCATCCAACTCTCCCACAGCTGCAGGACCAGATCTGCCATATGGAGCAGTAGGGCAACACCTCAACAGTTCTATCTAAATATGCCTATGGTTGTCCCAAACCAGCCATGTAGTACACTCCTATAATCCCAGCACTCAGGAGGCCAAGGCAGGAGGACTTCTGTGAGTTTAGTAAGACCAGCCTGGGTTACAAAGTGAGTTCAAGGCCAGCCTGAACTTCACGGCAAACTCTCTCTCAAAAAGACAAAAAAAGTGATCACCCCAGCATGTTCTAAAGAGTTTATACTTTAGAATTTTTTCCCTGTGAGCTTTACAGAAACAAAAATAAGTTACTAGATTTTATTAGAAAATATGTCAGCATGGCCTTTTGGAGTGATTTCTTCATGCCTGAAAACAAACACAAGAAACAGGTGTGATTCCCCAGACATGCAACCACAACTAATATGGAGCCAATATCGTTACAAAACCAGGTTAACACTAATAATCCTGTAAATATGACAGGATTGTATAAAGAAAACAAAAAATGAATTTCCAGTAAGTATTGGAATGCTGTTGTTGCTTGGCTTTATGTCACCTGAAATCAGTAAAATTAGTCAAAATACCAGGGCCAGGGTGCATGGAAGAGTCTAACATTTTCATTGGGACAGGAATTAGTCCAGCCCCTGAAAGCAGCTATAGAATGCAATCCTACTGCATCAGTCCTTTGTGTAACCTTCACTAGTGGGGTGGATTTTCAGAAACCCTGGAAGCACCAGCATCTCTCCTGAGCTCCCAGCACTGGACAGAAATTCACAGGATTCAGCACTGTTCCAAACCCCGAGTTGCTAAATATCAGAGTTCACGGCCTAGATGAAAATTCTCCCTCATTAAGAACAATTTATCTGCCTCCCTTTTTATGATGAAAATCCAGTGATAATGAAAAAAATATGCTATTCCAGCTAATCTTACATAACATGCCAACTGTGTAGAGAAATGCGTGTAAATGAAGAAAAGGGAAGAAAAACATACTGGTGCAGATACACACAAAAATATTTTTACATAACAATAAATGCCAAGTCCCCAGCAGAGCTTTATAAACACACAATCTCCTTCTCTAAATTTCATTTAGTGTACTTTTCATTCCAGAAAAAAAGGTTTTTCTTCATGAGGGGAAAAAAATTCCCCATCTCTTCTATAGCTACCCTTCTGTTAAGGTGAGTAAGAGCAACACAATCTCCAGATTCACCACCTATGTTACACCAAGAAACTTGAGTTCTAAGGTCAAGAAACCAGCAACGCCAGTGGCATGGAAGTCAATCAAACACTAGGTCCATCGGGTCAAGATCAAGGCAGCTGCAGCTTCTAGAATTTGATTCCAGAAGCTCCACAATAAAGATGAACAACCTAATTTACTAAAAAGGAAGACAGATATAAAAGTAAAGCAAGGACTCCACATCTGGGACAGGAAAAGTACAAAGCGAGCCAGGAACTTCTTGTGCCAGGAAGCACTCATACATACACTGAGCTGACAGGGTTCCCACAGCCAAGTATGGAACATCTTGTGCATCGCAAAGATTGTCTGTAATTGCTGGTAAAACACAATAAATTAAAATCTATCAGTGCATGATGCTACTAAAGGAGAGAAAAAGAAATGATTCATTTACTTCCATTAAAGATGACCATTACACCATCTCCTCTCTCAGAAAATGCTAAAGCGAAAGAATTAAGTTCTCCCAACTTTTTTTTCTTTTTCTTTTTTTTTTTTTTCTGGTACCAGGGATCAAACTTGCATCCTAGAGCCTGCCAGGCAGGGGCTTACACCACTGAGCTAAACCCCTAGCCCTTTTTTTTGTTTTGTTTTGTTTTGTTTGTTTTTGAGACAGGGTCTCACTATGTAGTTCAGGCTGGCCTTGAGCTCACTTTGTAGCCCAGGCTGGTCTGGAACTCACATGGATCCTCCTGCCTCAGGCTCCAGAGTGCCACCACACCCAGCTTTCTTGTTTTTAACTTAACAAAACAAAACAAAACAAAAAAGCTGCTAATAATAGCACACACCTGTACTTAGAAGGCTGAAGCAGAAGGATCACAGGTTAAAGCTAGCATGGGAACTTCAGTGAGACCGTATCTTAAAACAGCCAAGAGTTGTAGCACATGCCTATGTTCCCATCATTCTGAGAGGCTGAGACAAGAGGATCCCAAGTTTGAGCCTAGCATGGGCAACTCAGTGACACAGAAAAACCCTGTCTAAAAAAATAAAAAAGGGGATAGGGATGTTGATCAGTGCAAAGGCCCAGTGTCCAACCTCCAAGAACAAAATAAAACAGCACTGAGGATATAGCTCAGTAGTACAAAGCTTGCCTAGCATATGCAAGGCCCTGGATTCATCTTCAGTACTACCAAAACGGGGAGGGAGGACCTCAAAATGTACTTGCTCCTGGAGGGCTTATGAAGGGAACGATCCTCTAACCCTGATCATGCCTTTGCAAGGTCTTCTCTTATGCATTCGATCAACTTGGTTTCCCAATAAGATTGTCAGCTTCTTTAGGTACACACATCTTCCCATTCTCTCCTCCACAGCTCTTTGCAAAACATTCTGCAGTCAGCAGCTCTTTAAAGGTTTGAGGTTGAGGCAGGAGGATCACTGCAAATTCGAGGCTAACAGGACTACAGTGAGAGTTCATGGGCAGCCTAAACTACATAGTGAAATCCTGTCTCAAAAACCCCCAAAAATAAATAGAGACAGAGACAGAGACAGAGACAGAGCTGGCTGACTTAATGGTGCAACTACACAATGTAATACCTACCATCTTTCAAAAAGGTGGAGAAACTGTAAAATATATGAAATGACCACCAAGGTAAATGAAAAAGCAATGAAAGGCATAGTAACTACCATTTGTGTAAAGCAAACAAACAGAAACAAAAAACAGTGAAGACACATAGGCTTTGTCTGGTAGCTGCAGCCGCTCTCAGGAAGGATAAATAAGATGCTGCTTTGCAAGGGCACGAAATGGGTGGAAGGAGCATGCCAGAACACTTTTCCCTCCCACTGTGCACCTTCCAATTTTGTTTCATATGTATGTACATGTGTTATCCACTTTAAAGAGTGATTTTTAAAAACAAGGCTCTTACATCAATGTGAATTAATTAACAATACTTATCTTAATCCTGAAACAGTCCATGCCTTTGTACCATCAAAATTTTAAATGAGGCTTCAGTGATTTCAACTAGATGAAATGTGTCCAGATAAGAACAAAGCGGCCTAGAGCACAGAATCCAACAGAGAAAACAGACATTTATTACCATCACAGTCTTGTGTCTACATTTTACCCGAATCTTGATCCAGTCTGAACATCAGGCAACATTCAATATTATCAATGACCAAATCAGCAACTGTAAGGATTGCTCTAAAAGGAGAAGCCACCAAATTACCAAATGGAAACCTCCTGCCCCAGCTGTGAGTGTGAACTCCTTGCAGTAACATCTATTCAGTCTTCACTGAAGAAAGACTACAGAGTGAAACCCTGTCTCACAAGGAAAGGTCGCCAGCTCTCACAGAATGATATACGCACCCCAAATCCCTGTGCTTCCTATCATCTTTTAGCTTCACCTGTAATATGTCAACAACAGATAGCACAAAAGATAGCTGAACCATTTAAAGGCCAGAGTTAATGAAAAAACATGTCTGTCTATTTATTTTAGGCCTAAGAGCAAACAGTCCCAAAGTGGCAGTGGCAAACTCAGCGGGCTACTTGGTTTACCATCACAGTCTTAGGGCTAGGAATAGTAGCTGAGTAAACCCAGCACTTGAGAGGCTGAGGCAGGAGAATCGCTGCAAGTTGGAGACCAGCTTGGGCTAAAAAGTGAGCCCAAGGCCAGCACTGAACTGCACAAAGATAAAAAAAAAAAAAAAATAGTAGCCAAAACCAAAACAATATAAAAACCTTGGAAGTAGAAAAGGAAACTAGAACACAAACAGAGAAATCAAAAATGGGAAATTCCCATTCAGCTGAAAGATAAGGGTAACAAGGATAACTGAAAAATAAGAAAATGTCCCTCCCTCTCTGTGCACCACCTATGAGTAAGCTACTCAGTTCAACACTTCAGCAAACTTTTTGTTAATAAGCATTTATCTTTTCTTCCTGATGGCAGAGGTAAGACAGAGTCAAGTATCCAACAGCAGCAACACAGGAGCAAATTAAAGGACCAAGCGTTACCTGCCAACCGAAACCCAGGAACTAGGTCACTGAAATATGACTGAACTTTAAATTTTAGTGTTTGCCAAAGGGAAAAAAATGTCACTCTCATGATTTAAAATCTCCACCAGACAAGTTATTGTTCATCAAACTGCCTTTGTTTTCATGGCATAGTCACAGACATCAATAACACACAGCTAGAATGAAAACGCTAAGGAAGAAGTTAGGCAAATAGGTAACACAAAATCGGAAGCCTGGTACATGAACATTTTGACGTCTTAATTCAGGGTTTTCGACCTTCCGCCTTAACTTGTGTACACGGTTTATCCCCTCCCCATCCAGTGCCGGGAGTAAGAATTTTATTAAAAGGAATTCCCCTCCTTAGTTTCTTTTCTATGACCCTTAGTCCCTACCAAGCCCTTGCCAAAATAAACAGGCTGGGGCACCTACTCCTAAATCTCAGGGAAGTTTGTGCTAACCGTACAGCATGACGAAGAGAGTTGAGGAACGGAAAAGTAATCATGGAGCTACAAGTTGTAGTGAGTTTCAAAAGAAGGGTCGGCGTGGGACGCGTCGGCTCTGGGAGACGTTAGTAGTCTGGGAGTCTCTGGGACACCACCACACTCGAGTGATGCTTTGTCCTTAAGGCCCTCACATCATTTAAATTCTCCCTCGCGATGCAGGAGCTGCAGGCTTACTGCCGGGCAGAAAGCCTAGCCCACTGCCTGGGAAGGAGGCGGGCGCGCAGGAGCTCTTTATCCCGCAGGTCCCTGCAACACGGCGATGCGCATGCGCCCCGAGGGCACCGAGAAGGCAACCCAAGCGCGTTCACACTCACGCATGCGCAGTCACCCATCTCGCCGCAGGCGACAGCTCACTATTTGGCAAGGGGGATGGGGCTGGGCGAGACTGGGGGGGGGCTGGAGGCAGGGGGCGCGTTTGTGTCTCCTGAATGCTTGCGGTAGGGAGAAGGGACGGTGGACTAGGTTGTGGCATTCGCAGGCCACGTAGTCCGAGTGTAGGAAATGGGACAGAGAAGACTGTGCGGAGGGGGCAGTGGGGTCAGTCACCTCTCAAGGGAGGCGCCCCCCACCCCGACAGGACATCCTCCGCCATACACTCTCCTCCCCCCCCAACTCACCTGAGAGCGGCGGCGACAGCTGCTGGTCCCCGTCCCCCTGCGCTCGCCTCATACTGTCCGCAACATCCGGGACCTGCGGGACCGCCGATACACAAATACACACTCGGAGCGCGCACACTCACACACATACACTCACACACATACACACACACATACACACACACACCCCGACACACACCGGCCGGGCGTCCTGGCGTCAGCACGTCGACGCAGCGAGCGCGTACCCGCCGGCCCCACCCCGCGCGGCCTCCTCCTCTCCGCCCCCTCCCGGAGCGCTCCTGCCCCTCCTCCCTCGGCCTCAAGACCCCGCCCATCTTCCCTACTGCGCAGGCGTCCTGGGGCCCAGCCAGGAACTGGGGATTGGAGGGAAAGGAGGGGCCTGAGGGAAAGAGGCGGGAACTCGGAAGTGGTCGCGTGCAGGGCGCGGGAGGCTGCGCGGCGGTGCGAGGACCCTGTGAACGCGCCAAGTCGAGGGTCCCGGCGGGCAGCGGAACAATAAAGGTGTTTTGTAGCAGGAGCTTATGTTGAAGGGCCATTTATGGGTGACTAATGACTTTTACATGCATTTCCTTTTAAAAAACAATCCCAGCAGCTACTTAGTTTTGAATTTAGCCAGACGTGGTGGCTGACCTCTAATCCCAGTGCTCTAGGCTAAGGCAGGAGGATCTCTGCGAGTTCGAGACCAGGCTGGGTTACACTCAAGGCCAGCCCAACCTGTCTCAAAAAGTACATATATTTTTAACTTTCGAATGCTAGAGACTCTTTAAAGTGCCATTTTAAAAATCAGCATTTGAAAGAAATTTAAAAAATTAAAGTTAATATTCAGAAATAAAATTCAAAAAAACGAATTCTCTCCAGAGAAGGCAGGGTTATGGGTGGCCTAACCAAAAGGAAAATGATTTGGTGACAATTTGTTGTCTTGGACACCTGGGTCCTCAGTCTGCCTCTCATCTGAACTCCCGTGGGCCATAAGAGATTTCCTGTGTTGAGTGAAAGTCTCAAAACAGCTTGGACCTAAGTGGAAAAAAAAAAAAAAAGTTGTCCCCGTGTTGGGAGTAATAAAGTCAGTGACGGAATATCTGTTGTTGCTATGACTCTTAAGCTTTAGCTTAAACTTTAAAAACTTACTCCTGAATCAATGCAGAGGTGGCGCCGTTTGCGCAGTGCGCGGGGCGCGGGGGACCGCAGAGCAGCCCTGCGATGAGCCCGGGGCTGTGGGGTGAGCATGGGCGCCCCGCCTGGGGAGCAGCTTCCAGGAGCCGCTGCCTGCCAGGCCTGTGGGACCGTCTCCAGGAGACAGTGCTCCCTGTCCCCTGCCACATGTGTCCTGGCGCCAGGTGTCTGGTGAGCCAGTTCAGCAGGGCAGCCTCGCAGCCACCACTAAAGCCGCAGGGGTTTGGAGAGACTCCCCCGCCCCAGCGGTGCCAGGCTGCCTCCCCAAGGCTCTGGACGGCAGAGATGGACCCTAGGTACCCAAGTTCAAAAATGTTCTAGGACTCGAAAACAAAACACACCCAACTCCTAGAGATTACACGGCCTATATTTCAGTCAAAATTTTACATATATATATATATATATTTTTTTTTTTTAAATGGAAACCCTAAATTCTACAATAATAGTGTGCCTGGCCCTACTTCAAAACAGAAAGAACTTGAGTAACCTGCTAACTGCTAATCAGATGCAAGAAACTGTCTGGTTAGATTTTATCATCCTTAATGCAGCAAACATTAACATTCACTCCCTTTGCTGAAGCCAGCACCGTGTTGGGTTCTCGTGGAAATTCTGAATGCCTCAGAGGTGCAGCCGTAACCAGTTAGAAGTAGCCGGCCCCGGGCCTCACTGTTCAGTTACTTGTTCTCCTCCCCTGAGGTTTCACAGGAAGGCAGGGAAGGAAAGAAAAGATAGCAGGCAATAGGGTTGGGGAAGAGGTGCGGGAAGAGGGAATTAGCTGGGAGCGGTGGTGCAAGCTGTCATCCCAGCACTTGGGAGGCTGAGGCAGGAGGATTGCTGCAAAAGTCAATTCAAGGCCAGCCTGAACTGCATAGTGAAACCCTGTCAGAAGAAAGAAAGAAAGAAAGAAAGAAAGAAAGAAAGAAAGAAAGAAAGAAAGAAAGAAAGAAAGAAAGAAAAGAGAGAGAAAGAAAGAAAGAAAGAAAGAGAAAGAAAAGAAAGAAAGAAAGAAAGAAAGAAAGAAAGAAAGAAAGAAAGAAAGAAAAGAAAGAGAAAGGAAGAAAGGAAAGAAAGAGAATCACTAGCAGGGCCACCCTGCTTTAGCTTCCTTACCACAGAGGCTAATCCTGCCGGTTTAGCCAGTCTGCCCAGGGCCTGGGAGGACACCCCTCAGCACAGGGAGCTCCGTGTCAGCAGCTGGTCCAGGCTGGGCCTGAATCCCTCAGCAGTCTGGAAGGGCAAAGAAGTCCCAGGCACTTCGGCACACTCAGGCCCTGCTTCTCCTGGAGCGACCGGCCCGCCCACCTGAGAGGTGACCCTCCCAGTCTCTGTGCAAAGGACTTTGATTTGGTGTGGAGCTGATTAAATGATTGTAGATGTCCTTGGAACAGTATGTGGAAGAATTTTAAACAGCTTCTCCTTTTTAATATGCACTTCCTCTTCGGTTTTAATTATTTTGTTCCTACATTTTCCCTTTCAATTTACTAAAATCTAGAAATGTAATTAGAGCAGAGGCCGGGCTCAGAGAAAGCTGCCAGGATTTCTACAGCATGATTAAATATACCAGGCATCCCTTTAGTGTGGGACTGAAAAATAGGATTCTCATTATATCTTTTCCTTATCCAGGAAAGAATCGGGCCCCACGTACAGATACGGATTTATTGAAAATGCAGCACTAATTAAAAACTCATGCAGCCTCTTGAGAAGGTTTGGGTAAGAAAAAAAAATTGCCGTTATTTAATTATTTCCTCCATTTAATGTTTTGTTGTTATAACCACAACAAGCCAGAAGCCCTCCTCGACCCTCTCTCCTCAAAATAAAATTCTTTTCTCCTCATGAGGGACTTAATGAGGCTTTTATCTATGCAACAACAATCAAGCTTACAATGGCACCAATTCAATTCACTGCTCCTTGTAATGGTAGGAGACCGGCAAGACTCATTTTCCTAATCCAAAACACAAATGACAAAGTGTTCACTGGCCATCATGAGCCAGATCTGGGTAAGGGATCTGTCCCCAAGCCCCTGAGATGTCTGGTATTGGTTTATTCTGCCGGTGAGGATTCTTCTGCTCCATTCTGTAGTCCAGTAAGCCAAGGCTCACAGAGTGGGGTTTGCTGATAATGATGATAAAGTCTAAAGTGAGGCCTCTTGTGAAGCTGTAGGGGACAGTGAGGCAGGCAGGATGGAATAGAAGGTAAGTACAAACCCTGGTTTATAGATTTATAATTTTCATTGTGAAGTTATAGCTCTATAGAAGGATGTCTTTCTTCTCTGTGCCGGGCTTTCATTGGTTAATCAATGACCCAGCCCAGTGGCTGTTGAAAACCTTGGTGGGCATTGGAGATGGACAGACAGGAAGAAAGCTGCCCGGCAGGAGTACAGACCTGGGCCACAGCCTGAAGGCAGGAAGGGAGATGACATGCTCGGGACAGAGACGTAAGATCACACACAGGGATACAGCAAGAACACATTTGTGAGGCTGTGCTGGAGCCAAGGTGAGGCAGGAGAGCCAGGTGTGGCGGTGCACCCCTATAATCCCAGCACTCAGAAGGCTGAGGCAGGAGGATCACTGAGAGTTTAAGGCCTGCCTGCTACATAGTGAGTGTAAGGCCAGTCTGAATTACACAGCAAGGCCCTGTCTCAAAAAAATATATAAATAAATAAATAAGTAAATAAATAAATAAAAATGGGCAGTGGAGCTGGACTCTGTGGTGCACCCTTGTAATTCCAGCACTTAGGAGACTGAGGCAGGAGGATCCTTGCACGTTCGAGACTAGCTTGAGCTACAAAGTGAGCCCAAGGCCAGCCCAAACAGCATAGCAAGACCCTGTCTCAAACAGACAAAAAAAAAAAAAATTGGCAGCAGAGAAACCTTTATTGATTGATTGAATTTCACTGTGAAAGCCAGGCATACTGGCACACACCTGTAATCTCAGCACTCGGGAGGCTGAGGCAGGAGGATCATTTTGAGTTCAAGACCAGCCTGGGCTACAAAGTGAGCTCAACGCCAGCCTGAACTGCATAAAGAGACCCCGTCTCAAAAAGACAAAAAGAAAAAATTTTTCACTGTGAAGTTGTGGCTTAATTACTGAACCTTCTTGTCCGGAAACTCGGGTTTCAACCTCACATTCACACTCACTATAGTGTAAACCCAGATAAACCTCTGAGAGACTCAGAGCCTTCACTGGAACAATGGGTAAAATAATGCCCGGTTTATCAGACCATGAAGATGAGCTAGGGCCAGGGGTTAGCTCAGCGGCTCAAGTACTTGCCTGGTAAGCGCAAGGTTGTGAGTTTGATCCCCGGTACCACAAACAAAACAAAACAAAACATGATGAGCTAAAATAATATTTGAAGATGGCGCGGTCCCTGGCATGGAGCTCCTTCATGGCCGTGTCTTTGAATGTGGGTTGGGGGTAGTGTTCAGACCCCTCTGGTCTTCAGTCTCCACCCTAATCCCTCACCGTGCTCACTCCTGGCTCTGTGCTCTTTAGGGAGCTGCAGGACTCGGAGCTGAGGAAACCTCACAGCCTTCTTAGCCCAGCACCGCCTCTGGCTGGCTGTGGCCTCCAGCAAGCTCTCCTCCCGAGCTGGTTTCCTACCAACATTCCTGGTGGCAGAACCAAGCCTGGTTATCTATCGCAACTAAAAATAGAACTTTCGTTTCTTTTCTTTTCTTTCTTTTTTTTTTTTTTTTTTGGTGTGTGTCTTTTTGAGTCAGGGTCTCACTATGCAGTTCAGGCTGGTCTTGAGCTCACTTTGTAGCCCAGGCTGGCCTCAATCTCACAGCAACCCTCCTGCCTCAGCCTCCCGAGTGCTGGGATGACAGGCATGTGCCCCCACACCCAGAAGAACTAGAGTTTTCTGAGGAAATACTGTATTGCTGACTCCCAGCAGTGACAGACTTGGAAATTCAGCCAGAAAACAAGAGCTAATGAAGACAAAACAAAACCTTCCTTAGCAGGACCATCAGGGAAGAAGGCCACGGCTGCTGCGCACTGCCATGGAATGGCAACACCTGCCACCTTGGCACTGCCAGAGGGTGGGGAGCTTTCCCTCCATCTAGGCCTCATGCTGAGACCTGGAACCCCAAGCCGCAGTCCCGCTCTGTTGGCTGATCCTGGTCCGCATGCTAGACCTGGCTGCTGAGGGGTCCTGGGTGTGGCACCCAGCCCTGCTGTCCCTGGGGTTATGGGCAGCAGGGCTCTCTCTCACCCCAACCAGGAAGCCGAGCATGCTGGACCACCTGTGCCCCCCACCCCACCCTAGAAATGGACCGTTTATCTAGGGTAATAAATAGCATTGAATGCCGTTATCCAAAAACACTTGTCATCTAAGAGTCACTTTACTCCCCTCCTTAACAACACAAAAGGCTTGGAATGGACTGTTTACCTGAGAATTTGACCAATCTCTATATAATGGCTGGGAAACTTTAAAAGATGGTGCTTCAGGCAAAGAAGCAAGAAGGGAAGGGTGAGAGGCAATGGCGGGTTTCAATCCTAGCTTTTATTTTGTCTCAGACTAGCATTTTTTTACACAAAGTCTTACTATATAGTTCAGGATGAACTCGCCATGTAGTCCAGACAATCCTCCTGCCTCAGCCTCCCAAGGGCTGGGTTTACAGGCATGTGCCACCCCACTTGGCTCATGTATCTTTAAAATGGGTCTGAAAATTACCTGAATTATGTCAAAATAAGTCTTAGAAGCTTCGTATTTGTTTTTAACAAAGAATGCATTGCCATATTCATCATTATGAATTACTTTCAGCAGGCTTTTTTGGTCCTATTCTGACTAGGACTAATTCACCACCTGTTAGCCTTTACTCAGAAAATAACATTTACCTCCGTGTAGAGAATTGGTTTTGCAAAAACAAAAGTTTTCTCCTGCCTCCACTCAAATAGGAACTATTTTGCATTTTATAATTTTAGATTATCCTTGCTGTGGCTCTACATGATCAAGGTGAATTGATTTCAATTGAAAGTTTACTCTACGTTAGGATCCTATTGTTATAAAGGGAATTTAATCTAAAATTCAATTACAGAAGATCTGTACTGAAATGAAAAGTCAACTGGCACGTACTGAACGCTCCCTGTACCCAGCTCTACGGGTAGCCCAGGATGAGTCAGAGGAGACAGATGATGGTCCTTCAGACTTTTCAGAGCGATCAAAAGCGTTTTTCTAACGGGGAGGCATTTTGGAGATTCTCTAACCCAGTGGCTTTGAAATGTGGGGGCGTCTCATGCTCTGGGCTTCAGTGGATTTGCCCAGGGGCTTTAAGGCAGAGAGAAATCAATGGGGAAGAGTAGGCTGAGCCCCCAAAACCTGGTTCTCCCCATTCATTCGGGTCAGAAATCAGGCGTCATCCCTGGTTTCCGTCCCCACCCCCATGCTTGCATCTGATCCATCAGGAATTCCCGTAAATCCTAGTTTCCGGGTCTCTCTTCTTTTTGAGATAGGGTCTCACTATGCAGTTCAGGCTGGTTTTGAACTGATTTTGTAGCCCAGGCTGGTCTCTAACTGGAATTCCAAATCATCCTCCTGCCTCAGCCTCCCAAATGCTGGGATTACAGGAATGCGCCACCACACCCCACTGGAGGTATCTTTTGAATCCATTGACTTCCCTCTGTCTTTCCCCTCCCATTCAAATTCCAGCGACCATCTTTTGTGTGTTACATGCCTGCAATCCCAGCACTCGGGCGACTGAGGCAGGAAGATCAACACAAATTCAAGGCTTGCATGCACTGGGGACATAGCTTAGCGGGCATAACAGCCTCTCTGACAAGCACAGGGTTGTGAGTTTGATCCCCAGTACCAAAAACAACCCCCCCAAAAAAAAGCCAACCTGGGCTACATAGGGAGTTCAAGGCCAGCCTGAATGACATAGTGAGACCCCTCTCCAAAAAACAAAACAAATTTTGAAGGAGACCCTGTGGCAATCCTGATTAAAATCTTTGATAGTGGCTGGGTGTGGTGGCGCATGGCTGTAATCCCAGAAGTGAATTCAAGGCCAGCATGAACTACATAGTGAGACCCTGTCTCAATTCTCAAAGACGCACACACACACAAAATCTCTGATGGCCCTTGTACCATGAATCAAATCCAGATTTGTGACTCCCAACAGCAGGAGCGCAGCCTCACCTTCAGGCAGGTCACAATGCTTTGTTCCAGTCACACAGGTCACCTGGAAGTTCTTAGAACCCCTCTTTCAGGTCTCAGTTTAATCTCACCCTCTTAACACATCCCCTGTCCAAAATCAAGACCTTCTGTCATCTCCTATCACAGTACTTTGCTCACCACTTTTAAAGACCAACCACAATTTGTAATTGTCTATGTATTCCTTTGTCTATACTTAGTCTCCCCTACTGGACCATCAGCTCTCTAAGGACAGAGACTCGATCTCCATTACAGCCAGCAGGACACGTGTCCAATCTGACACACGACACACGTGATTAGTGCTAAATGGATGGACGCATGCATGGGTGAGTGGGTGAGTGGGTGAGTGGGTGAGTGGGTGGGTGAG
>PVLA01005096.1:0-11688 GCA_004027455.1 Hydrochoerus hydrochaeris | reverse complement strand
AAAGATTGGTAGATGGGATGGAGACAGCAAACGGAGAAGAGAAACGAGCCAAACAAGAAGGGTATGGTGGTACATTTCTGTAATTGTAGCACTCTAGGAAGCTAAGGGAGAAAGATCACAGGTTTGAGTCAAGTCTGGACAATGCAAGACTTGGTGAAAGAAAGAAAGAAAGAAAGAAAGAAAGAAAGAAAGAAAGAAAGAAAGAAAGAAAGAAAGAAAGAAAGAAAGAAAGAAAAGCCGGGTGTAGTGGCTCACGCCTGTAATCCCAGCACTCGGGAGGCTGAGGCAGGAGGATCATTGTGAGTTTGAGACCAGCCTGGGCTACAAAATGAGCTCAAGGACAACCTGAATTGCATTGAGTCAAGAGCTCCTAAGGGGAGCGGGCTTGGCATCTTTGAGAGGCCTCATGGGAACTGACGTGGCTGCAGAGGGCTGTGTGAGCTGGGTGGAGGACTGGCCAGAGCCAAGCCCCATTTCTCCCCTGGGAACTAAACCACAGGACGGAGAATGGAGGAGTGAATCTCGCAAAGGAAGTCAGGGTGCCCTGGGCAGCAGAAGGGGGTTGTGGGCGCTGGGGCCTCCGCAGAGGACTTAGTCTTGGTTCTCCTCCTGCTCCCCTGCTGCTCCCTGCTTTCCGGGCCCTCTGTTGGCCGTCTCTCACACTCCGGCTCACTTGCTCGGGGATGGCCTCTCACCCTCCCTGCCCCACCGCCGTCCGGCAGCCCTGGGCCAGCCCGGACTCACACCCAGCTCCCCACCCCGGCAGATGGCAAGCCTGCTTCTCCTCCTGCGAGCTCCGTGCCACCCAGCGGCCCGTGCTGCAAACGTGGAGCCCCCTGACTTCCCCAGCCCGCGTCCGATTCATCACCAGCCGCTGACAGTTCAGCCTCTCCCTGCAGTTCTGTCTGCTGACACTTCCACGTTCTTCCCTGCGAGGAGAAACGCAGAGTGACTGTGCACCTGTGTGAGCTCCCCACGGTCGGTGCCTGTGATCACGGCGTATCGCAAACGTGTCCTAACAAATTAGAAAAAACCGAACTGTGAAAAAGAGATATCCAATTTTAAAATGGGCAAAGATTTTAATAGAAAGATCTCCAAGAAGATATACAAATAAGGCCAGTGAGCGTAAAAAGGACAGGTAACAAGTGTTCATGTGGATGTGGAGAAACAGGAATTCTCAGATGCCACCCTTTGAAAAATTGTGTGGGAATTTCTTAAAATGTTAAACAGAGCTGGGCATGGTGACACACACATGGAACCCCAGCACTTGGGAGGCTGAAGCAGGAGGATCTCCATGAATTCAAGGTCAGCCTGGGCTACCTAGTAAGTTTGAGGTCAGCCTGGACTACATGTAAGACCCTGTTTCAAAAAACAAAAGAAAGTTAACCATAGAGGTCTTGTTACCAATTCTATCCCTTCACTCCAAGTTTATGTTTTATTTTTTTAATTTAGAGATGGGGTCTTGATGTATAGTTCAGCCAGGCCTCAAACTCTAAGTTTATATCCAAAAGAAACAAAAACAGACACCCATTTAAACATCTGCCAACAAGCCAGGTGTGGTGGTGTAGACCTGTAATCCCAGCACTCAGGAGACTGAGGCAGGAAGATCACCATGAGTTAGAGGCCAGTTTGTGATACATAGTGCGACCCTGTCTCAAACAAACAAACAAAAAACTTGTCAACAAATATTCAAGGCACTATTATTCATTCTATGACAAAAGCCAAAATGATCCAAACATAGCTCTTCCTATTACAAATGGGTAATAAAATGTGATACACCTATAAAGTGAAATGTTCTTGGCAATAAAATGAAGTAGTGACACATGCGATTCTTTGGATAAGTCATCAAAACATTATGCTCAGTTTAAAAACTCAGTCATATGGGGCTGGGGATTTAACTCAGCAGCATAAGCACACAGTCATGAGTTCAATTCCCGGTACCAAAAAAAAAACCTCAGTCATAGACAACCATATATTAAAAATTTATATACATGTATTAAAGACTTATGTAAACTCTCCAGAATAGACAAACAGAGGCAGAAATATTGGATGCTCAGGGCTAGAAGGAAGAGTTCAGAGAAGAGCCACTGATGGAGTTCCTCCTAGGGAGGACAAAAAACATTCTGAAATCAGATTGTAGTGATAGTTGGACAGCCCAGTGAATATACAGAAAGTCACTGCGGGCTGTGGATTTAGCTCAGTGGCATAAGTGCCTGCCTGGCAAGTGTGAGATCTTGAGTTCGATCCCCGGTACTGCAAAAAAAAAAAAAAAAAAAAGAAGTCACTGCGTTGTACATTTAAATGGGTAGGTGAAAAAATGAATGAATAAATAGGCAGGTGATGTGGTAAATGTAGTAGGTTTTTGTACGTGTTGTTTTTGAGATAGGGTTTCCCCTTGTAGCTCAGGTTGGCCTTGAATTCCCCGTGTAGCCCAGGCTGACGTCAAACTCACCACAATCCTCCTGCCTCAGCCTCTGGAGAGTGCTGGGATCACAGGCGTGTGTGCCACCACGCCCGGCACAGTAGTTATTTTTACCAAGAGATGGAGGGAGCGGGGAGGAAGGGGGAGAGGAAGGAGAAATGTAAAGACCAGAGGTGGACGCATCACCCAAGCGTGCAGCGAAGGTGATCACCACACACTGCAAAGTGGACTAATGGACTGATACATTTTTTAAAAAATTGCATCCCTGGACCACAAGTGCCTCTGCCTCCAGCCTCTGACTTGCAGTTCCTCCCCGACTCTGTAGCCAGAAAGAGCTTTCTAAAGCCTCCATCGGCTCGGGACACTCAGTCCATCAGTGCCTACTGCCCTCCGGAAAACCCCACCTCCTAATGGAGGAGAAAGGCTCCTTCCCCGCTGGGCAGAGGGGCTTTTCCCACAGCCGGCCAGGCGCGTGGCCCACCCAGTGCGGTCCCCTCGCCTCTGCCTGCCCTCACCTCACCTCTCCCTTTTTAATTCTCTGCCATTCTTCAAGCTCTGACATACCCAGCTGTCACCCCCAGGGAGCTGTCACCTGTCCCACGATCCTGACGGAGCAGGAATCCTTCCTCTGTTTCTCTGCCTGATTCCTCCCTGTGCTGCTGGGGGAAACTCTCAGTGTTTTCAGCTCAGAGGTTTTTTCTTTTTCTCTATGGTGATTCCAGCACCAAGCCACATTCCCAGCAGATAGCAAGCATTCAGATAAATGTTTGTGGAATGAATAAGGGACCGAGCAAGGGAAGTAAGAAACCCTTTGAAGAACTTACTTCCTGGGGTTCTGGGCAATGAAGCCTCCATGGCTCCCATTTCCTGCCTGCATGGCTTGGTGGCTTGGTCATTGGCTGGTCAGCAGCCTGTGAGGACCCAGAGTGCATGTCCTAAAGGTGTCCTGACTCAGACTCTCAGCTGGGAGTCAGCTTCCCTTGAAAGGCCACCTTATCAGAAAGTGCGTGTGACGGCATTTATGAGCTCTATTTTTATCTGACGCTGGAGAGCCTCAAAGTTAATTCTCAAGCCAAAGACATTCAACTCAGGAACGTGGATGAGCAAGGCAGCACCCCATGCCGACGCCTTTGAGTCAGAGCTTTGTTTTTGGTGACAAGGGCTCTGGCTCCTCCCCGCCACGGGCCCCTGTTTCGCAGCTCTGGCTCACCCTAAAAAGCTCTGGATCCCACATCCATCCCATCTAGATCCCGCAGCCCTTAAGGTCCCCGCCACGGTGTCACCTTTCCTGAGATCCTCCTAACCCTGCCAGCCCCTCCAGCGGAACCCCAGGAGGATCACCAGTCAGCCCCCCAGCCGGCTTCCCACCTGCACCGCTCCCCCAGCCCCAAATGGAAATTAATCATGGCTGATGGAAGGAAGGAGGCAGGGTGGCCAGAGGGGACAAGCCCGGCCGGAGAGATAATTGGACAGAAGCTAGAGAGATGGGGAGAGGAACCCCGCAGGGCTGGCACGCAGTCCAGGGCCTGTGCCAAGGCAAGGATTCACTGTGGGAGCTGCAGAGAGAGGCGAGAAAGAAGGGAAAGACAGAGCCGGAGGAAAGGGGAGCCGCAGGGAGGGAGGGATCGGGGTGGCTTCGCAGAGTGGGAAGAAAGAGGGGGGCTGCATTTTCCCTTTAACCCAAAGGGATAAATCGGGGAACACAGAGGCTGAGACAGGGAGTGACCCCAGAGAGACGGCCTGTCAGGCCCTTGGGTGTGACCAGAAATCTGAAGGTGCGGATTTGACGTCACTGCTGGGAAGGATCCCAAATGTTCTTTACTTCCAGATTCAACACACCAACTGTACCGTTACCCCGCTTCTGGGAGCGGAGGAATGGCTGACCTTGTCAGGCTGCTGGAACTTGGAAGACTCGGCTGCTTTTGATTCTCTCTGACCTTTTCCTTAGCCAAAGCCTAAAGAATTCAGGACCTGTGCCCCTCTGTCTCTGGTCTTCCTTGCCCCTCCCCCTGGGAAGGCACTTTACCCCACACGCACACAGCCTGGGATCACAGCCTTCTGGTCTACTGGTCACTCACTTGGGGCCAGGGCTCAGACCTGGAGCTCGGCATGTGGGCAGACGGGCACCGCCTTGGGGAGAGATGGCTTCCCGGAAAGTCTGGCTTCAAAGCTGCAGGCAGGCCAAGCTTTGGGGAGACAGCATGAGGCCTGTGAAGGCTAGGCCTGGGTTTGGCTTTGAAGGTACCTCTTTCATCAGAGAGAGAGAGAGAGAGAGAGAGAGAGAGAGAGAGAGAGAGAGAGAGAGAGAGAGATGGGACAGAAATTCCCATAGTTCAGCCCAGAGAGCGACTCCAACCCACTTTGCTTGCCCGTAGCTTCTGCTGCATCCTGTTCAGAAAAGCACGTTTTCCAAGCCTCCCAAGAGATTTCAGGCCCAGGAGGGAGGCCCCTGTTCCTGAAGGATCTAGTAACTTCTCAGATAAAATTCATCTCCGAAGCCTGCGATGTCTACTTTCAAAGCCAAGTCTTTATTCACGGCGGCAGGAGAGCACACACAGGTCGCTCCAGGTGTGTGTGTGTGAGCAGTGTCCTCTCTGGATAAAAAGGCCAGCGTTGTGGTGCAGAAAGCAGCAGACCACTACGGGGTCAAGTGTCCCCTCGGCTTCTGGGAGCCACAGCAAGGCCTGCAAGCCACCCCGATCCTTCTCTTTAGCAGGGGGAGTTTGGGTCCCTTCTGAGCCTCCTCCCTCAATACGGGATGCAGGGTCGTTTCGATGGTCTCATTTGGGACGAGTGAGAAGAGTCTTTTAACTGACTGCCATGGCTGTTTGCTATGCGGTGGGCACGCGGGTGGACAGGCAGTGGGTGACCGCAGCTGCCAGACACCTTCCCCTGAGAATACATCCGTTGGCGCCAAAAGCCTCGATAAGCTTTTTCTGATCTCTGTGCCAGCGGCTGCAAGCTCTGGAAGGCAGCCAGGGAGTCCACCGTGAGCCCGCATGCACGCTCTAGCTCCCCGCATCCTGCATGAACCAGGAGGAATAGCTGGAGAGCCCACCGAGAAAGGAGCTGATGGCTCTGAGACACATTTTCCAGCTGTCACACCTGCTCACATGGGAGCTCACACTTATATGCACAGACACACACAGACACACACACACACATACACACACACACACACACACACACACCACAGAGCAATAAATTCATTGTCAGGCTTTCTTTTCCCATCTGTCCCATGCCCGGAGCATTGGTTAAGAACTTCCATCTATGAACTGTTGTTCCCAGTTTGTCCCCTGCCTCCTCTTTCCTTCCTTCCTTCCTTCCTTCCTTCCTTCCTTCCTTCCTTCCTTCCTTCCTTCCTTTTCACACACATTTACAGAGCATCTACCACCAGCCAGTCACTGGATCCGGAGTTGATGATACAAAGATAATCTTGGGGTTCAGAAGACCGACAGGCACTAACCTGATACAAGTGGTACAGGTATGGTAGGTGACAAACAGGTGGCCTTCGGTCAGGCTGACCCACAGGTGGGTTTAGCTTCAGCTGGCAAAGAACTCACAAAATCTGGAGCATTTGTGTGAAAATGAGGATTTCCAGCTTCTCTTCACAAAATCGGCAGCAACCAGGAGGAAGAGAAAAGCCACTGGGCCCCGTAGGTGGGACATGCACACCGCTTGCCACAGGTCTCACCCGCTTTGCTGGTAACACTAACTAGCTGTGTCCTGCACGCATGTGCCCGCGATGAGTGGACAGGTGCCGGGGTTTAGGACCCTGCCTGGGAGCGCCCCGGAGGGATGGGTGGACTCTGCTTGAGGAACGCAGCCCCCTTAACCCTGGAGCGAAACTCGGGGCCTTGCTTGCTGTTTGCTTGTTTACTGACTCCCCCCCGCCCCGAAGCCCCAGTGTGAGCGGTGCTGGCGCCCCGGCTGGTGTCAGCTCCTCCTCGGTGCCCCCCACGCGCCCCTCTCCATGCAGCCCAGGAGAGGAACCGAGTAGTCACCACGGACACCCCACAGGAGAGGGAATTCCGAACAGCAGGAAGTGGGGGCACAGAGGCACGACAATGAACAGCACATAGGAAATCGTCGGGGTGAATGGGGGTGCTGGGGTGGGAGGCGGCTGGAAGTAGCAGGGAACGCAGACACGACGCGGATCCCGAGGGAAGGTAGCCGTGGGACGTTGGAAGGGATTTAGGGCCGGAGTGACAGGATCAGATTCCTGATTCACAGAAATAGCTCTGGCGAGGTGGTAGGGTGAAGACAGAAGCTGCAAATGGAACCTTTAATTCAAAACCCGCTTCTCTCCTTCAAGCCTCGGGAACTCGCCTGGGGATTTATGTTGAGAGTATGGCGCCCCCTGCTGACTATTTGCAGGACTGCACCTTCCCTGAGCCATCCAGGGAAATCAGAACGTTTTTGGCCCTGAACAGAAACCACCTGGAAGCCTCCAGCACAGAAGGGTAAGATGTGATGTATGTGAGCTGGGAAAAGAGGGGCCCAGAAGAACATTCGTGATAATGACTAATGCTACAAACCGTTGCCAGAGAACATATAGTATGCTGGCAGAATTTGAATCTGGGGACTTGCTTATACCAAAAAAAAAAAAAAAAAAAAAATCATGCATTTGTTTATCCAGCCAAGCACCCTGTGTTTTTGTTTGTTAAACCTAGCAGCCCTAGACAGCATGTGCAGGGCCTAGGTGAGAAGTGGAAATTAATCTCTCCTGGGGCCTCTGCATCTTGGACCTCATCTCTCCACACCCAGCAGAGCTGCAGACGACGTGTTCTCTCATGTCTCGCAGTGGTGCCCGGTGATACATCTCTATTTGGGAAATCACTTTGTAATTAAATGAATTCCGTGATTATGGTGGTGCCTGAGAATGGACCCCCTAGCGAATCTGCAGAGATGTAGACTTTTTATTTTGTGAGACAGGTTCTTGCTGTGTAGCCCAGGTTCCCCTTGAACTTACAGTGATCCTCCTGCCTCAGCCTCCCAAGTGCTGGAATGACAGGCGTGAGCCATCACACCCAGGAACAGTCTATTTGTGGACCCTTCTTAAAATAATAAACCTACCTGCTTGATGTCACACACACACACACACACATGCACACACGCGCACACGCACGCACGCAGAGTTAATTTCAGGGAGCTCCCAGGCTTCCTGTATGAGAAACACATGTCTGCTGGGAGGCTGTGGTCTGTGGCAGCCCTAGGGTAGCTGCAGGAAACGACATCGGATCAGACTGAAGGTGAAACGGAGTGCTCCTGCTCGATCTGGGCAGCCAGGCACAGCAGAACCAGAAGCGGCAGGGAGAAACACACTGTCCCTCCCCCCGGTAAACGCCTTCAGCTACCTCCTCCTCCTCCTCCTCCTCCTCCTCCTCCTCCTCCTCCTCTCCAGAGCTCCCCGGGAGCCAGGCATATTCAGACAGGAAACGCAGCCACTGGTGGGCTCGTGCCGTGGCGGAAGGGAGGCACTGGGCAGATCGCGCAGCGCTCCAGGTCCGGCCCGGTTCTCCTCCCCACCCTTCTTGCCAGCAGCCCGCCGGCTCCCAGGCCGAGGACCAGGCCTGTCAGGAACTAGCTGCACCAGCTGATGGCTCCCTCCAGCAGAGATCTGGATGCTCCAGTTGGTGATCACAGCCACGGTCTGAGCACGGGGCTGTGCAGAACCTCCTGCCTGCCTGGGAAGCCCTTGAAGCCTCTGCAGCCTGCCCATTCCTCATGGAGAGGCAGCCGCGGCCAAGGCCAGTGGCTGTGGACGGTGGATGTCTGGGATGTGCTCAGTTATGGAAAAATCTCACTGTGGTTCCCTTCCTTCCCTGTCTGAGAGGGTCTGACCTTGGAGCTTCACTGGGGAACGCAGCCTCCTAAGTGCAGGCTGTGCCAGCAAGGTGGCACATGCTTGTAATCCCAGAACTTGGGAAGCTGAAGAGAGAGGATTGCTGCCAGCCTGGGCTGTAGAATGAGTTCAGGGCCATCAAGAACTACATAGTGAGACCCTGTCTCAAAAAAAAAAAAAAAAGAAGCCAGGCATAGTGGCACATGGCTGTAATCCCAGCACTCGGGAGGCTGAGGCAGGAGGATCGCTGCAAACAATCATTGACGTACCTTAGTACTATGTAGATCATAGGGTAAGATCTGCAGAACGTGTTTTGTTTTGCTTGAGACAGGGTCTTGCCATGTAACTCAGGCTGGCCCCAAACTCACATTGATCCTCCTGCCTCAGCCTCCTGAGTGCTAGGATTATAGGCATGTACCACCATGCCCACCAGGCCTGACATGCCGAATAATTTCTTCAGGGGACAATTGATTGTAAACATAGTGGTATTGTTTTTAATTATGCTTTCACTGAAGGCATGTAGATAGCTTTTGTTAATTTTTTTTTTCCTGGTACCGGGGATCGGACTCAAGACCTCGGGTTTGCCAGGCATGCCTTACACCACTGAGCTAAATCCCTGGCCCCTTGCTAAAATTTTTGAGTTACAATGCCCTAGTCTAAACTCTACTGGTGAAATTCCTTCCCTGCCCAAATATTCATATTTGAAAAAAATAAAAAACAGTAAACCGGTGTCCGTTCTCCAAATTATTTGGAAAGTCTACTGGGAATTCTGCTGAAAATTCAAGCAGCTGGGGCCACTGGCTCAGCTGGCAGAGGGTCAGAGAGCTCCCTGATCATCAGCAGTGTGAAGTGAAAGGGGCCTTGCCGGGGTGCCCACCCCCCACAACCCGTGACCTTGAGTTGGGCCTCACTGGGTCTCAGGCTCCCCGTTCCAAACGCGGGGAGACTAGTTTCAGCCTGAGCTCTCCCCAGGAGCGTCGGAGGATCAAAGAGCAGGTGCCAACAGGCGCACCGTGTGCTCCATGCTCCTGAAGACAGCTGGTGCGTTTCCCACGGCAAGGGCTGAACGGCCCCACAGAGACCCGGGACAGTTTCCCTGCCTGGGCATCTGGGGAACTGTCTGGCTCCACTCGTAAACTGGCGAACTGTCCTTTGGCAAGAGGAGCCGGGTGGCAGAGATGATGGTCCTCCCCAGAAGCTGCGCTGTCCCGCAGTGAGGACACAGGCCCGGGTCACTGGAGCACGGGGCATCCCCAGGGGTGGGCTGCAGGCCACCTGGCCCTCCCTCGGGTTTCTCCATCTCTAAAATGCGCTGATGTCGTTCGGTTCCCTTCAGGAGGTGGTTACAGAGCCCAAGAACACCTCTACCCAATCGCCCACTTGAAAATTACCTAGTCAGTGTTTAATTCTTGCCACTTGAAGTCTTTTTAACATAATGTGATGTTTTTTCTGGGTACAATGGTGCACACCTGTGATACTAGCACTTGAGAGGCTGAGGCAAGAGGATCGCTGTGAATTTGAGGCCAGCCTGGGTTCCGTAGTGAGAACCTGTCTGGAAAAGCAAAACCAAAAGCCAGTGGTTTTTATTTAACTTGTAACCCTGGATAGCTCTCCCCAGGGGCTTGTACCCCGATGACATCTGTGGGTTTTCCCCCGTTGAAGGTTGAGGCACACGGGAAACAGGCGGTCATGTTTCGAGGCCGAGCAGGAACAGTGCAGACAGACCTGACGCTTGGACTGATACAGACGGAAATACAGTTATGTCCCAAATTGAAAGCACAGGGCCGAGGGCGAGCGGGGCTGTGGGCCTCCCTTCTGCGCGTAGCTGAGAATTAGCTGCAGACGACAGCGCTTTGACCTCCAGGAAGCTGAGGAGTCAGCTGCCCGGGGTTAGTGATGACGCTTCTGCCCGGACTTGCCCAGTGCTTCACTTACCGGCCCTGTTAGCAGCAGCAGGTAACCGTGCCACCCGGACGAGCTGGCAGCTTGGGACAGGTTTTGAGATTTGGGAAAACAACCGCTTGCTTGAGAGCCACTGTCCCGCCCTGTGCTCTCCCTGGAGCTGACCGGAGGCCAGGGACACAGTGAAAACACAAAGCGAGGGAAACACAAACCCTTTTCCTATGTGGCAGCGAGGCTGAAGCTCCATGCGTGCCCACCTCCCTGGCCTACGCTTTCCCTTCCTTGTCTGGACAGAATCACACCCCCAGCCCTCAGAGCCGTCTCCTCTGGGTCAGCTGGGAGCCATGCTGAGCTGTCCACTCCCTGCCCATCTTGCTTCTGGTGACCAGAATTATGCATTTTGCTGTTTGGGTTTGTTGAGACAGGGTCTCCCCGTGAGTTCGGGCTGGCCTGGAACTCAGTGACCCTCTTGCCTCAGCCTCCCAAGCACTGGGATGAGTGGAGTGCGCCACCACACCTGGCTCAGAATTAAGCAGCCTTGAGACCAGTTGGGAATTACAGGGGGAAGAGGCAGAGGTGTCTGAGGCCCGGAAGATGTCACCTGTTGAAACAGCAAGCCAGGTGACGGTTTCTAGGTCCTATTAACCTGCTCTGACCACCTTGGCAACCCACAGAAGCCAGCAAGAACTATCAGTCTAGCAAGGAAGCAGCTCGCTGAGGAAAACTCCAGGACGGAAAGCCCCTCCTGCCTGGCGAGAGAAAGGCTGTTTGATCCCCCAGTACCAAAAAACCAAACACCTTGCAAAGAAGCTCAGTCAGCCAGATGTGCTTAAAACTCTCGAAGGGTTGTTCAGAGGGAAAGGGGGTGACACCCGGGACCCTGACCGTGCAAGCAGGGCAGGGCTTGAAGGGCTGGCAGGGGGTGGCATGGCTGCGCTCAGGGAGGAGGCTGGGCTGGGCTCCCATCTGGACGGCCAAGGGGCTGGGGCTGCCAAACAGATGGAGGGAAGGTTGCAGCTGGTGGATATGCACTTTCATGTGTAAAGTTTGGTCCTCAGAGGGCTGCAGCTTCCAACTTGGAAGGCAGCAGGGGGCAGGCGGCTCTGCTCCGGGCCCCGCCTTCTCCCCCATCACCACCCAGAAAACCTGGGCCAGGGCCCAGCCACCGTGCCTTCTGCCAGCATCCCTTTCAGCAGGCAGGCACTGGCACTGGCACGGGGACGCTTTGGAACAGCCAGGATGGCAGAGGACTGCAACACCTCAGTAGCTGAAGGGGGCAGGGGAACAGGAGGGTCTGATCCAGCCTCCCTGGAGGGGACCAGGTGGCTTGAGAACAGACGGAGGCTTGGAGGGAGGGAAGTGGGAAAAGTGCATTCGCTGACCTTCCAAAGCCACTCACCCTCCGTGCCCAGGCCTCCTGGGGAGCCAGCAGACTGCGCCCGGCAGGCTCACATCACCCCAGCCTCGCTTGAGGCACTCCTGAAGGAGAACACAGCTCCCGTGTTTGCCTGGCCGAGCC
>PVLA01005095.1:0-156381 GCA_004027455.1 Hydrochoerus hydrochaeris | reverse complement strand
CATAGAGAAGCTTTTCCTCACAATCAGGTAAACAGAGCCCAGCAATCCAGGCACTGGACCCCTACAGCCAAGAGAAAGAAAAGCCTGGCTACTGCTCCAGCCTGTAGCAAACCTTGGTGGCATCCACATGGTGCTGATTTTAGGTGCAAGGAAAGTGCACAAATTCTGAGGGTAAGATGGCTTCCACCTCGATTGCAAAGGGCCTGGGAGGCCAAGCAGTGTGCCCCTGAGAGAGCAATATGTAAAGATGTAAGGGTGAAGCCAAACGTGCAACAGAGACCCAAAAGTTTGGAAAAGCCAAAAACAAGGAAAGCTACAAAAGCGAGCAGAGAGGGTTTGAGAGAGAAGCTGCAGGAGCTGAAATCCTTTAAAGTGCGGTGGGGGTGGAATCACCCAAGCCTTTTGGAGCTTGCAAACAGATTGCTTCAAATGCTGAGCATAGCACTCTAGGACTTAATGTTCACCCTGCTGGAGGTTGGACTTGCTTTGTATCCAATGCTTTATATTCCCGTTTGTAACTTTTGGAATGGTAATGTTTATCTTGTGCCTTTGCATTTCAGAAATGTTTAATCTTGTTTCATTTGTACAGGTGGTTACAGTTAAGAGTTTGCCATAGATATTGGAGGACACTTGGGACTTAGACTTCTCAGCAGAGCTGGAAATGTTAGGATTTTGGCAACTCTTGGAGATGGACTAAATGTCTTTTATATAAAGGATGTACATGAGTCTTTGGGGGCCAGGGGGTAGAATGTCATGGTTTATGTCAATAGCCCCCAAGCCTCATGCCTTTGCATTATGCATTTGTGATTGGTTCATTGTCTAGCGACTGGACTGGGAGGGAGTGTGGACTGGGAGGGAGTGTGAGTGCTACACCAGCCTAGGGGTGGAGCCAGGATGTGATGTCATGGCAGGAAGAAGACGTGTCTCTCTCTTGCCGGTTTCAGCCTTGCTGTTTGCAGCCGCCATGAACTACGGCCCCACCATGCCACCCTGCCTTGGAGCCAACTGAGGATGGACTGAAACCTCCAAAAACTAAGAAATAAGCCTTTCGTTTCCCAACTTTGGGCATCAGGTATTTTGTCTCAACGATGAGTAAAAAGTAACTAAGACAGACCTTAGTAGCATCTTTCTGTCCCTTTTGTCTTACTCACGCCTTAATCCTAGTGCCCTTGAGCCTACATTACACCATGAGTGGATCCCATCATTGAAATCCTAGCTCCAGCTACCTCTGGAAAAGCCCCACCTGTAACCGCACGAGGCTTTGGGGGAACATCTAGATACAAGTTGCAACAGCTAGGATTACAGGCCTGTACCACAGCACCTCCACATCAGTTTGGACTAGAATGTTACCTTTCCTTAGGAAATCGGATCCTGGGCAGTGCATAGCAGGACCCAGAGTTCATTTTTGTGCTAAATGTTCTTGAATCTTGACAATCAAAATGCTTGGTCATTAATGTGTTTGTTCGTTTTGCAGTGCTGGGTCCCCTGAATTTAATCCAAAGCGTTTCTACAGGAAGGAGAGAGTGAACAGTCCTGAGGCCTGTTTCGAAGTCCTTCCTGTCCACGTTCTCCTGAGGCTGCCTGAGCTGCACCCTCTCTCGACCATGTTCTTCCCTGTGCCTCAGTTTCTTTGAAGCCACTGGCCTGGATGACGCTCATACACTGGTGGTGATCATGATATATTGTTGAAACTACTTTTCCTGCCGATTCAGGCTTGAGGGGTTGGTGATTGATGGGATAATGGATTTGTGACAGTTGTGCCTGACTGCAATGTGAGAGGTAGATGGAAAAATCACGATAGAGAACAGAATAGAACTGAGGTTCATTCAGGTCAGAGCTGTGATGCAGCTCTTCCTTCTAAAACCAAGGGTAACCATCACAGATCAGAAACCAGAACTGAATCCATGGTCCAACCTTACTGCTTCCTCAGAGTCCCCTAAGGGCTGGTGGATGGAGAACCTCCCCTGCCACGGGTTCCTGCACGCCCACGCTGATTTGTCCATCCCACCACAACTGTGAGCCCTCTTGGGGTTGACACTGTGCCCTGTGACCTGTGACCTCTGGAGAGGATGTTGGGGTTACCCACGACTGGTGAATACAAGCATGAGCATGTGTGGGTGAGTGGATGCACAATGCTGCAGGTCACTCTGAGGTCTAGGTGGACTTGTGCTGGCCAGTACTACAGCTGCCAGTCATAAGTGGTGGCTTCTATAAAGCTCACTGAATTCAGACCCGGTTCCTTCAGGTGTTATGCACATGGTAGGTGCTCAGTGGCCTACATGGCCAGTGTCCACCACACTGGGTATCACAGACCACAAAACATTTCCATCACCCATTGAAGGAAGTGCTTTTGGACATCATTGGCTTAGAGGAAACCTCTGTCTGTTTCACACACACACTGAGAGAGATGATCCTGTACCCCGCTCATTCTTCAGGATCAAAGATCTGCTCCTTCAGGAAAGGAACTAAAGGGCAGAGACAAGAGACAGAGCCAAAGCTTCCCATTGCAGTCTGGAAACAGTAAGCAAAGTGCCCATGTGGAATGTGTGGGTCAGAAAGTCCCTTGGACTAGAGCTCAGTTCCTACTAAAAACTCAATTGGGCCATGATCTTCCAAGCAGCAGTGCTGTAGTGAGGGTTTGCAAGGAGAATAATACAATACAGGGCACATAATTTATAGTAGTATTTTATGCTGGTCACCCAATGTCAAATCCAAGAAGTGCAGGAAATCTATCTATGCACTAAAGACCTACAGAATCCAGCCACACCTGGATCCCATGACAATATCCTGCATGAGTTCAGCTGAACACCTAGAGTCCATGACAATGCCTCCCATGAATCCATCTTGACAATGACTCACACAAGTCTATTTCATGGATCTGTGCTGGAAAAGCCCAAAAGTCGGTGATGGCAGCTAGAAAGTCTAGGGACATCACTGGCTCAGAAGAAAACTCTGTCTGTTTCCCATGTACACAGGCAGAGTGAAGGATCTGTGCCAGTAGGTTGAAGGTTCTGCACTAAAGCCAAGGAGCAATGATCAAAACAAGGAACAAGGCTCCTCTGAAAAGAATAACAGCCATCCTAGCAACAATGAGGTCCTGAGCTCCTCCGACAGTGAGAACAGCCAAGTTCATACCAGGAAGCCAGCGTGGCAAGCTTTTCCTGGGGATTGAACAGCACACATCTTCCCCTCTGGAGACAGGAAGTGATGCTCAAAGTAAGGACCAAAGCTCCCCCAAAGTGAACCACAGCCATTGTCAGCCAAATTGTCCCGAGCTCCTCTGATGATAATGGCCAAGTTCATTATCAGAGAAACCAGTAGGACAAGCTTCTGTAGGAGAACCAACAGCTCCAAACCACAACACTTAGGAGAATTCACAACACTACTCCTCCTCTCCACGTCTCTTTTTATGCTGGCAACAGTCCTCAGTCCTCAGGTGGGCCGTCCACATTCAGCGCCATGCTGGTTCAGTTCAGCTGGTGTTTAAGTTGACCGCCATTTTTATCCACCACAACCAACTTTTGTGAATGGAAGATTTTTCAGGAAAAAGACCCTGGAATTCTGCCCGGCAACAAACCCAAGCATGGCACCAACCTCAGGCTGACAGCTCGGGGTGTCAAGTTGGGACAGGCCCAGTCCCATGGTGCCAGGAAGAAGCCCCTGCCTCCCATGAAGTTCCAGTCTGTTTGGGAAGAAAGTAGCAAAGACATGAGAAGAATTAATTTCAGAGTCAGGAGCTAAGGTTGTGTGATAGCTGGAGACATGAGTCGGGGACAGGAGACCCCACAGTCAGTCATATTCCCTTCCCAGAACCTGCACCGCACTCCTGGGCAATAGCCACACAGCTTTGTTCTGGTGGTGGTATATAAGGTTAATCCTGAAGGCCAGTTTAGGAGACTGAGGCAGGAGGGTCTCTTGAGCCCTGGAGATCAGCACCAGTTTAGATAACACTAGGAGATCTTAAGTCTGAAAAAGAATCACGAAGATCCAAGTGTCAGCTAACAACTAGCACAGGTAAGGAAGAGGCGGTGACCTGTAGCCCCCAGCTCAAGCTTGTGCCTGTGACCACTCAGCTTGTTTTTCAGGACAGGCACACACAGACTTGAGAGAGGACCTGACAGCACTGTTGAGTAGTCACAGATATACAAGCCACTTCCCTGGATCCTACGGAGATGCCAGCTGTTCATCCAGCTTGTGTGATGCTGGGAACCGTCATCGCCTTCCTACAAGAAATCATTGACGAATCATCCAGCATCTCCACAGTGGGCTAGGGTGGAGCTGCAGAAAGTGGTTAAGTACAGACACGTCACTGGGGAAAGATAACCACGTCATATACACTTTTCAAAACGCAGTCACATGTTCCTGTGCAAACATGCTCACATACAGTGTGGTCTTCGTTTGTTTACGAATGTGTTCCCCTAGAAGAGAGCCCCTGAGGCAGGTCTCAGGGTATAAATGAGGGCCGACTCCTCCTCCAGAGCAGGAGATGAGGGCAGGGGCCGGGAGACACCACGGCCAGTCCCACTTGCCTCCTTTCTTGGAACTCTGCATTGCAGCTCCGCTGTAGCCTAGAGGACAAGCCAAATGCCAGCATAGGACACGGAGACCCTCCCAAGAGCAGCAGGGTCTGGAGAGACCAAGGACTGAGACCCACCGCTGTGGCTGACGCCCCTCACCCAGCGCCATGTCTGCTGCATGTTGCCTGAGCTCGTGGAGGCTGAGATGCAGCATCTGAAACTCTGAGTGGTCCCAGTCTCAGTTCCAGGGTGGCTGGACTGCAGGTGAGTGAAGGCACCTCTGAGCAGATGGAATAAAATCAACATGGCTCCCTGCCCTGGCTGGTTACTGACTCCAGAAGGTGGCCTCAGCTGTCAGCGCCCACATGTGTCCACTCGGCATGTGGTCCCTTCCTGTCTTCCTTTCTTTTTCTGCAGTACTGAGGATTGAACCCAAGGCCTTTGCTGAGGTACGTCCTTAGCCCTTTCTTTTAATTTTGAGAGTCTCTTACATCACTAAATCATTTAGGCTATGCTTGAACTTGCAGTCTTCCTGACTCAGCCTCCCAGATGGTGGGGATTACAGACCCGCATCACAACACCTTGAAGTTTGCAGTTCCAAAAAGCTCTGTTGTTGGGTTCCTAAACCAACTGCAGGTCAGGGTAACACAAAGGACATAGTCAGAGGACCCATAAATAGGAGCAGGAAGTGGTGTCACACAGCTTGGCGGGTCTGAAAGGGTAAGGTGGCAGATAAGAGGTCTGTGTAGGAAGCTGGGTCATTACGTGGGCAGGACACAGAGCCGAAGGACTTCTTGCAGGTCAGGAACAGGCCCGGTGCCAGGTGTCCAGCCCCCATGCCACACAGCCGCGCCCTTTCCTCTGTCATGGTGCCGCGTCCCACAGAGCCATTGTAAGCTGCCATGGCTGCAAACTGAAGATGCCCTCACTCGCCCGACCTCTGGGGTATCACTGCTGGCCACGCAGCCTGCCTCAGAGTGGCACCTGTTTGCTCCCTTGATCATGTGGCTGGCGGGGGCGGTGGCATCTGTACCACAGAGGGTCTACAGCATATGGACCACCTGGGAAAGATCAACAGGAGGTCGAGGCATCTGTGACAAATCAGGAGCATCCAGGGCCATCGGTAAGGAGAGCCCTGGAGAGGGAAGAGCACAGGCCACCGCGCACACCCCAAGAGGCAGGACGAGGTCTACTCCACATGACTCTCAGACAGGCAAAGATCAGAGAGTGGAAGTGACTTACTCAGCTTCCCCAGTCAAGTAGTGGTCACCTGACTCCTGAGCTGGACCCATGCAAGGGCTTTAGCCCAAAGCGCAGGCTAAGGTTTTTGGAGAGAGGCCGATCAAAGCTGGACCCCAGCTTCACTATTTACTAGTCTCTCCCCACCTCAGTTTTACCATCTGCAGTTCAGGAGTGCAGTTCCCCATCCTGACAGGGGCAGGAGTGAGATGAAGATGCTGCGAGCTGGTGGAAGCAGCCCAGTAGCTGTGGCAGTGGGGCCTGTTCAGTAGTCAGCCCTAAGAGCTGGAGAGCCACAGCTGGAGGCACAGGGGGAGCCACAGCTGGAGACACAGGGGGAGCCACAGCTGGGAGGCACGGTGTGGGGGGAGCCGCAGGGGTTTCGTTCATTCAGCTTCTTTTCCTTTCTCATCAACACACCTTTCTTCTCTTCTCTTCTCTTCTCTTCTCTTCTCTTCTCTTCTCTCTCTTCTCTTCTTTCTTTTCTTTTCTTCTTTTTTTTGGTACCAGGAATTGAACTCAGGACCTTGTGCTTACCAGGTAGGTACATTGAGACATTTTTCTTACTCATCAAAAAGTCAGGCTCATCCTGTCCCTCCCTCAGACACAGGACAAAGGCTGGGGCCTGTGGCTAGAGGAGAAGGTAAGACCCGCCATCCTGGGGCCTGACATCCTCCTGTTGTCCACTCTGTTGGCCCCTCAGATGGACCCTGTGTCGGCATCCTGGGCTCAGGGTCTGGCCCAGTGGCCCAGCCTGCTCTGCTCCTCTCCCCTCTTGCACAGCCCAGCCACAAGGGTCAGACCCTGCCTGCCAACTTAGCCCCAGGGGGCCTTGGCTGGGACTCTGTGCCCTGGCCTTGGGCAGCGTGTGGGCAGGCGCGGGCCAGGAACCAGGGCGGGGTGGGGGGTCACTGTGGGCTCGGCCTTGCGCAGGGCCAGTGTGGGGGAGCGCAAAAGTTCTGACTCAGCCCTGCTTCTCACCAGAGCTTCGGTCACGTGCTGGCATCTGGCCACAGGCACCAGCGCTGGGGCCCTAACTGCGGACTTGGCTGGCTGTCCCTCTGCACCGCTGCTCAGGCCCCGTGGGAGTATAGGAGCTCAGTGGACGGTTCCAGAGCACAAGATGCCCCCCAGAGCTAAAGTTCAGAGCTAGACGCTGGGAGAAAACAGTCTGCTCCAGTTCAAAGTGAACTCTTCTATGAAAAGAAAATAGTGCCTTTTAGAAAAAACCATAACTCAAACTGGAACATTTAGGTATGAAACTGAGACGCAAATCTGCGTATGCTTTCATAAAAACAGTGGTTTGGGTTTGTGTTATTTTTCCTTCATTTTTTTTTGAATATCAATGAAAACCCACAAAAGCTGTCCAGTGGGGAGCAGAGTGACCCCTCCCCATTCACAGAAGTCAGCTTCAAAGCAGCGAGTAGCTGGCAGAGCTGCCACGTGTGTGGGGGTAATTGTTGCAGGAGTCACACAGTTGCCTATTCCTTCTCCAGCAGGGTGGTGTGTGTCTGAACCCCTAAAACAGCTGGCAGGGAGATGGTGCCAAGGATCCCTGGGCAGGAGTCATAGGAGGGCACTCTGGAGGAGACACCGAGGCCTGGAGAGGAGCTGAGGCCAGGCAGAGGCTGACAATGCTGTGGCACAGTACAGGAAGGAGCCCGGGTCCCAGCCGTGCACCCTGCTCACTCAGACCTGGGTGTTAAAGATCTAGAATTTCTCTAAGGAAGATTCAGCACATAAACCACGGCTTGCATGTGACAGCAACTAAGGACACACTCCCGTGGCCGGAGAGGGGCAGAGCAGTCACAGGGGCCCAATGGTCAGGACTCCACTCTGTTGGCCCCTCAGGCATCAAGGGATTTGCTTTTCTTTGTAAAGACAGATTTCAGAACAGGACAAAAGAACCCAGAGCAGGGATGAAAAGAAGAAAAAAGGTGCCTTCCAGGGCCACCACAGAGCAAGTGGCCACATATACCCTGCACCTGGGATGTGGGCCAGCAAAGAGCACCAGGGGATCAGATCAGCATCCCACGGCCCATGGGCCATCAATCTGAGCAACAAATGAGTCAGGTGGCCTTGAACTGTAACCCACAGCATGGGAGGAACCCACAGATCTACGCAGAGAGTAACAAGTCCACAAGTCCAGTGCCAAGTGGTTGAGGAGAGATGGCTACATGTGAAGGATTCCAGATCATTTTCGCAGCTTTTCCATCCCCCTGCATTGTGCGGGGCTGCTGTGGTGACCTCCTTCTTTAGCACATGCAGGAAAGGGTCACAGAGAAGGGCTTTTCTGTGGAGAAGTGGACCCGCACCACCTCCAGCGGGAGCAAGACGCACCACAGATGTGACGTGGTAAAAAGAACACTTTAACCCCTGGTCTCCTCCGGAAAATCCCACAGCTCACTCCAACCGTCAGACTGAAACATTAGCAAACCCCACTGGAGGGGCAGCCTGGGAAACTCCTGGCCAGTGCTCCTCACAGTGACAAGGTCCCCCAAACAGGAAAGCAGCTGGCACACCTGTAACTCCAGAACTCTTGGAAGGCTGAGGCAGGAGGATTACGAGTTTGAGCCTAGCCTGGGGCAATCGGTTGACTGAGCCAGACCCTGTCTCAAACTTTAAAAAAATTTTTAAAAATGTTTTTAAAGGGCCCGGGTATGTGGCTCAATGCAAAGGCTTTGAGCTCAGTCTCCAGCCCTGCTTATTGTCACTGTCGTCATCATGATCGTCTGCAGAACGTCAGAACCAAGAGCAGCCTGAGGACCTAAGCAGCCGCTTTGACTAAACACAGTGCGGGGCTCTGGATGGGCTCCAGGCACGAAGCGAAGGGCGCTGGAGGAGACAAAGGCACTCGGAATACACCACGCGCTTTAGTTAAGGGTAAAGGGCCAGCAAGGGCTCAGTGTCGAAGGCTCTCAGTTGTTCTGCCTCATCGAGCCACCCCCTTGTCACTAAGGATGCTGCTAGGAACTCTGCTCAGATGTCTGCTGGGAAGATAAACATTGGCAGAGGTGATGTGGGGACAAGCAGGGCTCCCATCCCTTCCTGGAGGAGCAGAGGCCCATGCCAAACACAGTTCACGGCATGGGCCCTGCACCCATACATAGGTCCTCAGCACCCCCTAGCACCCCAGTACAGCCCAGCCCACCAAGAAGCACACACAGCAGTACCTTCGTCAGTTCCCTGTTGAGTCATCTCCTGCGGCTCACAAGGAACCCACGATTCACAGTCAGCAGCCAGACACATCTGTTCTTTCTGGCTGGTATTTGGAGGGTTGTGCAGTGCGGGCCACTCCTCCCGGCCCCCACTGCCTCACCCCATGCAGAGGCTGGTATAGGCTTCTTGGGTGCCCCCTGTGGTCCCAGACAGGTCTGGTTGCTGGTGTGTGGGATAGGGCCAGAGGAAGGCACGGAGGGACCAGAGCTGGGTGGAGAGGGATCAAAATGAAGGCACTGTGAAGGGGAGAGGGGTTCAAGGCACAGAGGGAAGGGGAGTCGGTGTCTTGGCAGCTACCAGCCCCAAAAGACCCACAGAAGCCCTGGAGCCTCATTTCCTGAAGTCTGAAGTCCCAGAAACCCCCCTGCTCTGTGCCCTCTCTGCTCCTCAAGATGTGGCCCAGGCCGCTGGCTGTGGAACTAGGGTTCCTGCTCTGACCTGACCACAGCTGTCAGCACTGCGTTGGCTTTGGAACCCACTGTGGCATTTTCTGGGTCCTGCCTGTGTTGTTCTCAGTCTCTCCCGGCCTCAGAGCCTGTATGACCCCCAACTCCCTGACAGTCAGCGAGTGTTTGATTCACTCTTTGGGCTCTTTCAAATGTCCCTTCTTCCAGCTCCCTCTGAGGACGGCATCTACCTTGTGGGGTGCACAATGCTCTGATGCTCTTTGGGTTACATGTGGCCGGGTGCTATGCTCAGTGACCAGTGTAGAGTCTACCCAGTTCCACAGCTCTGGCAGCCTCACCCAACAAAGCTGCTGGCAGCCATCCCTGTCCTGACCCAGAGGGGACACATCCTCCAGGTTTGTAGCCAGGGAGCTACGTTTGCAATTTCTGCCCAGCACCTCTGTGGCTCTTGCAGGCCATGGAGCTGGGCTACTTTGTTCCTTTTCCCAGCTAAGGAAGCAAAGCCCCCGAAAACGGATGGCTGGAGAGTTCTGCCTCCCTCCTCCCCTCACACACGCAAAAGCTGTCGCACCATCTGCAAGAAAAGCCCAGGCTTAGAGACACAACTGCTAGTCTCCTCCCGACAGGCAACATGTGAAGTGTAATAGTACAGAACATAGTATGTGACACCAAATATACAAGGAGTCAAATGTGCCATGCTAAGTGTTTGTGCCCCAAACTGCCCTGCCCTGCCCTGCACTCTTAACAAATAGCACCAACTATCCCTACTTTAATTCAGTCAAATACATTATATCACTTTGTCTTTACAATAAAAATTCTCTACCAAAAGAAGAAAAAGGAATCCCACCACTTTGTCATTCTGTTAGCACATATTTTATTCATTGTTCGGATTTCTAAAATTCCATTAGTGAAAGAAGGAAACGTTTTGTCTTCACCAGTGTGTAGTGTCTCAGTTACTTCACGCAGAATTAGCTGCATGTCCTTGATTGTCAGTGGCTGAGAAGCAGCAGTTGTGGCCCTCACAGATATGGAATCCTGACCGTGAAGGTTTGCTTTCTCAAGGTGCACTGGGCTGGTCAGCTCCCCGTCAGGGTAAAAAACCACTTGAGACCATCAGCTTTGAAGGGGGAAAGCTTTACTTTGTAATGTGCAGCCAGCTCCCAAAGGTCAGCCTGTGGCTGTTGGGCCCTGTTACTTTGAATCTGTGGTGCCACAGTGTGTCATGGTGCTGGCACAGGGCAGAGGAAACCTATCCATTCAGGGCCACCAGAACCAAAGCAAAGAGCAAGGAAACTGTGGGGTCCAATACCCCCTCCAGGGCCACCCAGTGACACAATGACTTCCTCCCACTAAACTCCACTGCTCAAGGGAACCTCCTCTCAGTAGCACTGTAGAATGGCCTTTAGAGGACCAAACCCTAGCACCCACTCTTACCCCATTTAAAAGGCAGGCACTGGGACCTGACACTTAACCTACTGCTGGGTCCTGCTCTGTCCTGAGCCGCAGTGTCACACCTCACTGAGCTCCTTACCTTTCCAGCAGCATCACCAATAGAGGGGAGGTCAGGGCATTCTAGAAATTGTCTAACACAATTCTGAGCAATTGGACACTATGTGAATCTGCTTTTGTTTCGAGGACAAATTTCAAGACCTTTTCTTAAGGAAGAGGAAGATCGGTGGGCAAAAAGCAGGTTGTTGCACATGCAGACCTTCAGGGATACTAACAATAGGGTGAGCTTGGGACATTCAGTTTGAGACCCTACCATCTCCCCTGAGACTGTTTCCTCCCAGTTCCCGGATGTCCACATGGATCTATGATTCCATATGAGCACTGGTAATTACTTTTCCAAAAAACCAAGGAGTGTCTACAGGAAAAGCCCCAAGAAACCGAGAGGAAGATCCCCCACCCAACTAGGGCAAGGCAAGAACCTGGCAGGGGGCTCTGCTGATTTTGACTCAGAAAATAAATGGATTCAGAGCTGGGTGTTCTGTGCACAACTGCAATCCCAGCACTCAGGAGGCAGAGACAGGAAGATGGCTATGAGTTTTAGGCCAGCCAGGGATACACGGTGAGTTCAAGCCAAGCCTAAACTACATAGGGAGAATCTAGTTCAAAAAAAAAAAAAAAAGAGAAAGAAAGAAAGCAAAAGAGAATGAAAGAAAGAGCAAGAGAGAAAGAGAGACACATACAGAGAGAAAGACAGACAGAGACAGAGAGACACAGAAAAATGGACCCAGAGACATGGAGTGGGGCACAAACCTTAATCCACTGAGCCTCCAGCCTGGTGTTTGGAGTAATGTACACAAGTCCTCCTCACTCTCTAAGGCGAACCATAGATTCAACCATAGATTTGGCTGTCAAAATGCCAACATCATTCTTCACAGAAATAGAAAAAAAAAAAAAAAAAGAAGCCCTAAAATTCACATGGACCGAGAAAGACCCGGAGTGCATCCAAAGGGATCCTGCGCACAAAAAACAAAGCTGGGGGCATCACAGCTCCTGACTTCAAAACAGATGACATCCAGGTTCCAAGACAGCATGGCACTGCCATCAAAAGATCTGTAGGCCAGTAGAACCGAATCAGCAGACCAGAAGTAAATCCCAGTCTTTACAGCCAATGGCTCTTCCGCGGGACACTGAGAACACGGTGTGGAGAAAGGACAGGCCACACAGTGGTGGTGCTGGGAAAACTGGGCATCCACGGGCAGGAGGAGGACACGAGACTCCCATCCCCCTGCTCACCTCTCCATCTCATGCAAACGTCAACGCAAAGTGGATGGAAGGCAAAGGAAGACCTGAGAATGTGGAATGGCTGGAGCGCGGGAAGGAGCTGCTTCAGGACAGAGGACTTTTTGTATACAACCCCAAAGGCACAGGAAACAAAGGCAAAAATTAACAAATGGGATTGCATCAAATTAAAAAGTTTCTGTATAGCAAAGGCAAAAACCTTACACAAATGTAGTTGTTTACAGCATTCTACTGTTTGGATGTACCAATATATCATCCTATTCAGTCCTCTAATAATAGAGGCCACCAATGTTTCACTACAATGTGTAATTCTGTCCTCTGCAGGGCCTCCCCTTGCAATGCTGACCAGAGTCTAGTAACACATCTTCACTGATTTCCCGCTATTTCCTAAGGATAAACTCTAAATGGCATTACTATATAGGCACATTGATAAGGCTATGCTTTAAAGATCACGCTGCTGAATTTCTCTTCATACAAGCCCACCAGGGACACAGGAGGATGCCTGTTCTCTCCACTAAATGGGATTTGTCATTTCAAGTAAAAGTGCTGCCTAGGAACTCTGATATACTAATTATTCTTTTAAGAAATTACCCTGAAGAGTTGGGGATAGTGGTGCACATCTGTTATCCCAACACTCCGGGAGGCTGAGATGGGAAGATCACAAGTTCAAGTCCAGCCTGGGTGACTTAGCAAGTAACTTAGTGACTTAGTAAGTCTCAAAAGAAAAAAAGAAAAAAAGAAAAATGACTGGGGATGTAGCATCAGTGCAAAGGCCCTGGGTCCAATCCCTACTACTAAATACACAACTAACTGTGAAGAAACGCTCACACAAGTTTGCAAAGCTGCATGAATAGAGGCCCACAGAGGCACAGTGGGGTGACAGGACAGCCAAACCCCACCAGATCCCCTTCTGCTACCAATCCCAACATGTCTCTATCAGGGACACACATGCTTCAGAGTGGCACCCAGGATCCCAAGAAAAGGAGTCCCCAAAAGAAAGAGGAGCGACATGAAGGACCAAAAGGATGCCAGAGCTTTGGGGGAAACTTCTTCCCAGCCTTTCCTCCCTCCCTTCCCACCCAGCGTCTTTCTGACCCTGCAGCTGCTGGCCCTTCCTTCGCTCTGCTCAGGTGGCAGCACTTGGTCGCCACAGAACTCTCTTCAGGCAAGCAAGAAATTCTCCAACTCAGGCTTCAGCACTTCCCCGAGTGTGGGGGGAAGTTAAATACCTGTATCAAGTGGGTCCCTAAGTCACAAAAACACTTTCTTCTTTCTGTTGTGTTTTTCTTTTCCCCATCATGTCAAACACTTGCCTTTGTCCCTGCAGGTGCAAGAAGGCCTGGGGACACTTGATTCAGGGCTGAGGCTGCTTTTCTGGATGGGAAAGGTAGGACCTGTTCAGAGAAGCCGGCAGCGAGTAATCCAAGTTGCCATCAGAAGAAGAGCCTGAGGCCCCAGGATTTGCCTTGATCTTCCAGAGGTGGCACAGCTGGGAAAGGGCGCACACAGGACAGGGGCCCCAGCTGGCTGAGTGTGGGCTTTGTTCCCCCCAGGAATGCTGGCCTCCACGAGGGGCGCTCTGAGCTGCAGCCACTGTCCCCAGAGCCTCTCATCAGGGGAGGCGGGGTGGCTGGAAAGCTCAAGGACCAAGCCCAGCAGGGATTTTCTGTTTGTACCTTGTAGCTTCAGGTCACAGTCCTGTTGGCAGTAACCATGCTAGAGGAAGCTGAATCTCAGAATAACCTCAGATGCATCTCCGGATCATCTGCAGAGCCCTTTGCAGGGACAGTCCTCAGGACAGGCTACAGCAGGCCCTGGGCAGGTGGACAGGCCTTTGGGGATGGGAAGCACAGCTATGTGCTCCAGTGCCTGGCTTCTTTGGTCGAGTGCCTCAGCCGAGCTTCCTTGTCTTGGTTCAGGATGGTCTTCAAACTCAGACTCCCGCCGTCCTACCACAACCATGAACGACCGCTCCCATCCAACCCTCTCACAGATGTGCCAGGAGCCCAAGGACTGGCCGGGCTGAAATTACAGGATGGAGGCTGGGGAAGGATGGCAGGAAGAGAGAAAGCTGTGTGCAAAGGTCTGGAGCTGGAGACCGCTCTGGTCTGGAAAGCGACTACCGGGTGGAAGCTGGAGGGGCTGGTTCTCAGCCCATGTGGGCAGCTATAACAAAATGCCACCCATGGACAAGTTCCAAACAGAGACGCACGGCTCACGGGGTCAAGGCACCAGCAGATTCACTGCACTGCTGCAAGAGCAGCTTTGTGGTTCAGACGGTGCCTTCCTGCTGTGTCTTCTCCCGGTGGAAGGGAACAGAGAGTGTCCCTTGAGCCTGCTGTGTAAGGGTGTTAATTCTACTTCTGGGGGTTCTGCCCTTGTGACCCGGTCATCTGCCATCACCCTAGGTGTTAGGACCCTAGTAGGTGAAGTGAGAGGATGTGTTCTGTCCCTCATGGGCTGGTGGAAGGGAGAGTTTGAAGGACATCTGTACCATGTTCAGGAGTTTAAACTCTAGTCCCTGAGGACCAGCATAAGCCAGGAAACGCACAGCTCACTCACCATTTTAGAGAGATGGCTCAGGCCAGGGAAGGGCATGGCAATGACTGAACCGTGACACAGCTGGTCAGTGTCCAGGCAGAGGCAGGGCATGGGAAGGCAGGGTGCTCAGAGCTCCTCTCGTCTTGTCAAATCTCAGCATCTTGCCAGTCTGTTAGGGTTAACAGTGTGGTGCTGAACGCTTCTGTAAGTGATTTCTTTATGTCCTCAAAGTTTATTGAGGGTGAATCCCTAGACTAGGTCTAATAGGCAAAAGTTAGGAATATTTTTAAGACTAAAAATGGTAATTCCAAGGACCTCATCCTCAGGCCTTATTTCCTTCACCCTCCTCCTGAAAATGGGCACCAGATTCCTCCCAAATCGGGGTTTCTCATTTTCCAAAGCCTTTTGTGACTTTAATTTGTGTTTCTTTAGTTAGAAAATTCAATGTTTTTCCCATATATTTTGGGCCATTGTAACTTCCTTGGTTTACTATTCTTATCCTTTGTTTGTTTTTGTCTTTTGAGTTTTAATTTTTTGTTATAAGGAGTGGTTCTCAATGGTACAAACATTTGTAAATTCAGTTTCAAGTTCTTCCCCAATGAAAGAGTTCTGTATTTTGTTTTGCTTTTTTCCAAGTAGCATTTCTCTTTTATTTCTTTAAATTGGGGGTGGGGTGGAAACAGAGTCTCCTACATAGATTAGTTTGGCCTTGAACTTACAATGTAGCCTAGAATTTGCAGTGATCCTCCTGCCTCAGCCCCCCGAGTGCCAGGATTACAGGTGTGCACACCCAGCACTTTTTAAATTTCTCTCCTTCAGTGTGGAATTAACACTCTGTGTTCAGTCCTCTAGTTAGAAGCAGGGGCTGGCAGCCGGCAAGCTTTAGAGTCATGTAGGGCAACAGTGATTCCCAACAGTGCAAAGGACTTTGTGGTCCACTGTACTTCATTTAAGGAGTGGAAGCGGGTACAGAGGAAAGGAGGTTTCGCATGCAGAGCCCCTGCTGGAAGGCAGTCAGGCCAGGTTGGTCCTTACAGGTGTCTCGTTGCGGTCACGGGATGCTCCAAGCAGCACGACAGTCGGGCTTGGCAGGTTGTGTCCATGAGGGGACAGGAAGGGCAGCCTGGTGTTGGAAGAGCCTGGTGTGTGCTGAGGCTAAGGTGGGGCTGTCTGGAGAAGCCCCGGGGAGGGCAGCCAGGTCCCTATGCAGCCACTACATCGGCCACTTAAGGGATCCCTCCAGGTGGTAGCGCTGCTCTATCTAACCCTGTGGCCGGAAGTCAGGGTGTCCAAGTGCCAAGCAGTTGTCACTGTGATGGGCTCACCTTTCTTCTCTGCCGTGCCAACGTCTTTCCTTCAGTGACATCCCCCAGGTCCCTGGGACAGTGTCTGAGGGCTGAAGACCTGATGTTTTAATCTGGAGTCCGTAGGCACCAGTGAATAAACCCCTGTGAAAGTCAGGATGGACCAGAGACCCTGAGCGAGCAGGACTCTTGAGGCACCAGGTGCCTCCTCCTGCCCTCCCTCTCCTTCCCTGGCACGGAGGTGACCCAGAGCCGGAGCCAGAAAGACCAAGCCTGGTCCCACTCAGTTCTGCTGTGCGACAGCAGAAGTTGGTTCTGGGGACAGGTTGCTCTTTAAGGGCCACTCCAGCTAACACTCTGTAACCTTAGCATGTGAGATTGGGCCTCCCTGGGTACCCTGAATACTCATGCTTGAGCTCTCTGTACACCCAGCAGCCCCAACAGCAGGCAGGGGGTGCACATAGCCCAAAGCACCAACTCAGCCCCAGCCTCTCCTCGTCTGACTGCTCTCCAGGCCACCTGCCCTGTAAAAGTGCAACTGTGACCACACTGCCCTGAGAGCCAAGCTTCTGAGGAGGCTCCATTCACTGATGACTCATCAGCCCCCAGCCTTGCAGATGCTGGTGGGGATGCCGAATGCTTTCCAGCCTCCCAATGGAAGTTTAGAGAGAGTCACATGAGATTCTCATGAATAACAGCACAGTCATCACCACAACCCCTCTCTTGTGTGGGTGTTGGCTCAGGGCTTGGAGAAAGGATCAGGAGTCCCCAACTCTAAAACTGGGAATCGTGTGGCCAGCCTATCACAGGCCTGGGTGCATTGCAGCAAACATGTGCAGCCCAGTGCCCCGCCTGGGTCCGTATTCGACATAAATGAAGCGAGTGCTGGTCATGGATATGCCAATGAGTGGGGAGAAGGCTTCTGCTCTCCCTGCTGCCTGCAGCCCACAGCGGCCCCTTTACCCCTCTGCAGGAGCAGTTTCCTCCCCAAAGCCTCTCACCTTCTTTGTGTCCTGCCTCAGAGGAAGCTGTCACTGGCAGGAGAAATGGAGACAGGAAGCCCACGCAGCTCCTGTCTGCCTACTGAGTAATGTGCTCCTCCTCACTGGGCATTTCTGGCCCGCTCTTCTGTTCCTCCTACACACCGCACCTTACAAATCTCAGAGCCACCCCCCCCCCCACCCATGATGGTCACTCAAAGCCTGGAGGTGAGCAGAGATCTCCAGGGTTATTGGATTACAAGGGTCAAGCTTCCGGATGGAGATAGGGTGAATGTCTTATGCCAGGAATTCACCAAACCTCCTCCTCACATACAGGCTGGAGAGCAGGGTCACTTCCTTCCTAGAAATGGCATTTCTGTTTGGGAAATTTTCAGCTGGGCCACAGTTTCCCTTAGTGTCCCTCTGAGCTACAGGTCCTGGAGGCTAAGGGGCCCTAACCACTGCCCCATGGTGCTTCCTGACGCAAGCAGAGAAGCAGCCAAGCAGGCCTCACGTCCGCACAGTGCTGAGGGAACCACTCACCCTGCCTGCTGCCAGCCTGCGTTTCCACACCCATCACCTGGTCCCAGGATGGCCAGGTGGGAGAGGGGCGGCAGCTGCACTCTGAGGAAACAGAGAAGGAGAAATGTGGGAGAGGAAGTGAGGGTGCCTCTCTCTTGCGCTGGTGTCAGCTCATCTCCTAATACTGCTGACGCTCTATGTCATGTTAATGTGACTCGTTTCTCCTATTGTGCCAATAACAAATCATTTTAACAGTCCGTTTGTTGGTTTATGGTGCTGTGCAATTGCACCTTGAGTGGACTTCACCAGTGATGGTGAACCTCTTAGAGCTTCTCATGATACAAACAGTCCACTGTGGCACATGTGCTTAGGTTCACCACCACTGGATCGGATAGACCTTGCAGTGTCTGCAAGGGGCTATGGACCCCAGAACTCTGCATCCCAAGGAAAGTGGTCTTGTTCCCCAAAGGGGGCCAGTCTCGTGACAGCTCTGTGAAATCCAGCTCAGCTCTGAAGAGATGGTATAGGGAGACCCAGAGGAGGCGGGTGAGGCAGTGGGGGGGGCACAAAGCCAATCAAAGCCACCCCCCCTACTGCCTGGCCATCAGCACCTCCAAAGCTGCCACCTTGTGGCATGGAGTCACTCAACCAGCCACCTGGGGAGGATCCTGAGGTAGGTGACCGAACACATCTGTATGTGCTGCATGGTGATGGGGGAGGGGGCTCCAGCCATGGCTGGAGATATTTCATCTGGACATAGCTGAGGGTCTACAGTGGGTGGGGCTGCAGTGTTGTTAGATGCCCCATGAGGAGCAAGGTGACCCAACAGCTAGGATCACACACCAGAGTCCCACACAGCCCTGATCTCCCCTCTCCTGCCACCTCACTCTGGATCCTCCCCACCGGGGCCACACCAGGTCTGCCTACACACACATCACACACAAACACATGTATGTCTATACACTCACAAGCACACACATCCCTCAGTGGGACCCCAGTTGCACACCAGCCTGGGACATGTGCCCTTTGTGGTTCATTCTCTACCTCATGCTCCTCTCTGAGCTGCTCTCCTGCCCTGGGAACCCTCAAACACAAGCAGTACCAGAGCCACCAGGGGACATGCGACAAGCCCCAGACCCAGCTGTCCCTGCTCCCAATGCTGTGGGCCTAGGCTGGGCTATACTGCACTGCCTGCCCATCTGCAGGTGACACTGAGGCCACTGGTCTGGGCCCTGGACTCCAAAAGCCATTAGTCCACACCCGCCTCCCCTGGGATCCGCCCACACAGCTGCCCTGCCTGAGACGACCTTGTCCTGCTACACATCTGAATTCCACCTCCAGATCCAGCTCAGATGCCACCTGATCACCAAGCAGCCACTGAGACTGGGTGAGCAAAGCATTCCTGCAGCTGCCCTTATGGGCAGTTCCCTAAGTCCTAGGTCACCAGTCAGGGACTCTGGAGAGAAGCCAAAGTGAGTTCAGTGACAGGCAGGACCCAGGAACACCGACAGGGCTGCTGAACCCCCCCAGGGCTGGTGAGATTTCCCAGTCATGGCCACTCACAACAACACTACCTGAGGACCTGTGGCCTGGGAGAGGCCCCCCCACTCCTGTCCACATGTCCTGCTTTCCCCCTCCCCCACAGCATCTAGCAAGCAGAAGAAAGAAGTTTGGGTGTCATTCATCTCTGCCAGCTTCTGAGAGACTTGAGCAGGCAGAGGAAGCACAAACCACAAAATATATTTGCAAGGGAAGTATAACAGGCTCACATCCACATAATTCTTGTAAATATGTAAGAAAAACAGGTAGCACTGGAGAGAGAAGTGGTCTTTTGTTCTAGCACCATCAGCGACCATATCCTGAGCTTGTGCCAGGAATGGTGTTCAGCTCTTCCCATTATCTCATTTAATCTTCCCTCAAGCAGTCTAACTAGATGTTGGCAAACTATCATTATTTTTGTCTCTACAGTGTTTAAAACTGAACTCTTGGGAAGTTACACAGAACTTCCAGGTCTCATGACTGGAATTAAAGTTCAGATCTGCTAAGTTAAACTCAAATCTCACTGGAAAAATGTATAGATGGTTAAAAATCTAAACACTCAGCACCAAACATACCCCAAGTCAATGACTGTATGAGCACTAGGTTACCCCTACTTTGGGTAGGAGAGCCTTGTTAGCAATGAGTATTTGTGACCTCCCTGGCTGAGGTGAGGCTGACAAGGAGAACTGGCCCAGCTGTTGATCAGATGGACAGGGCCAAGGCCCATGGGCCACCCTATTCCTGTTTGGCACATGGTGCCTGCAGATTGCTTTGCATTCCTGGTGCAAGTAGGAGGCAGTATTCAGAGATGGGACTCATTGCATTTTGTCACACAGGGCACTGCTCACCTCCCACGCTTCCTCCAGAGGCCTGGAGTCTGGTATGGTGGCCTTGGCCTGCTGCATAGGTGCCAGGACTGGTTTAGTTTAGTGACTTAGAGAAGGCCCTGGTGGACAGGCACAGCCATTTCTTGAGCTGTTTCCTCCACCAAAGCTTCACACTGGGGTTTCACTGTCCTGGCCATGGCTGGTCCTAGAAGTGACAGATGTTGACTTCCAGACGTTCAGTAGCTGGATCAAGGTGACAAAGGTGTATGCAGGGGCCACCTTGCTGGTTGAAGGTGTGTATCCTTTCTCTTAGGGGCCTTTGAATGCCCTCTATCAAGTCTTCCAGGGACAACATGGGACTAGAGGACTTTTGGTCCTCTTTGTTGTCTCTATTTAATGGCAGCAGCTAACTCCCCTGACCCTTCCATGCTGTTCATTCTCAAGCAAAGTCCCTAAATGCTCACCTCCTCCCTCTGTGAACTTCAGACTTGCATCCTAAATTAACATGCATGGAGTGTTATATTTATGCAGCCCCAGACAAATCAAGGAAATGCCCTCAGGCCGAACATGTAACAGAGCCTTTCCTTCTCTTTCTCTTTCCTTACCTCCCACTCTCTAGAGAGCCAGGAGAAAGTGCCTCTGTGTGATCTTCATTATGCATACTGAGGCCCACGGTAGTTGGGGCTTTATCCTCTCTGAATGTCTCTGATAGGGTCAAACGGCTGTGCCTAGCAGTTAGCTCAGGATCTGGCACTGTGTGTGTGACTTCCGGCTCTTCAAGTCAAAATGAGCATGAAAGGTCAATGTTTTGAATTCATTCAGGACATCAAGGCAGTCAGTACAGTGTAACTAAAGACACTCACAGCAGAGGACTTTGAGAACTGCTTCAGCAAGTGGCAAGAATGATGGAATATGTGTGTTGGAGGAGGGAGAGTGTTTTGAGGGAGAGTAATGGCAGTATGCCATTTACTGTGATAACGTTTTTAAAGGTAGTGGGGTTTTACATTTATCAAAGGTAGAAAACGAAACATGCTCTGCAGAGAGAGTGTGGGCTAATTAAAATCAGCAACAGACATATACTCTGGATCACTGTGAGAGGACACAGTGGCTATGAGCTCAGTGGTGGCCATTTTGCATATCCCCGGTTCCTCAGGTTGAGGTCAAGCCTAGCCTGTCCTGTCAAAAAGCCTCCTTGAGTTCTCACTAGAAAAGCTGAAGACAGTGTTTTCTGAGTAAGCCCAGGTGCAGAGCCTTGGGAAACTTCAGCTCATGGGTCCTGGAATTCTGTGATTGACAGGCCTCACCCACTTGCCCAGCCAGTTTGCCACACCCTAATCTGACTCATTTATCCCTGAGAGGCATTAATTCCTATAATTCTTCATGGGGTGCTGAGGATGTGGAGATCTCTGACTTCACACAGCTGCTTCGGGTTGGAAGGAGCCATAGCTCTATCTAACGGGGATTAGGTTCTCTCCAGCTACCTTAGGCTATTGTGGCTCGCTGGCTGAGTTGAAAAGAAAATATGTCAGAAAACAATGAGAAAAGAACATCTATATGTGAAGAACTGTTGAGCTGCAGGTTAGATGGGAGAAAACTTGGTGAATTTTGTCAGAATTTTGCTATTAGGCTGGGGATGTAGAGCACAGATACTAAAAGGTACAGGTTAGAGTTCCACGCTTCCTGTGGAGAAGAAAATATGGCAAAAAGGGATATTAGATAAATTGTCAAGACCCTGAGAACCACAGTCCTAGTAAGACTACCCACATCGTTGATCTAAGTAAGAATATGAATCATAATACAGATGCCCATTTAAGTTGTGGTGAATTGTGGACCATTATTGGTTCTCTTTATCCATACTCAGAGAACTGGATTCTTGCTTTTTGAAGGGAAGTTTCAGGTATTCCAGAGGTTCACAGGAATAGCTTAGTCCTGTGAAAATTTGAGTGTTCATTTCACATGTAGGATTTCTATAGCTTTCCACTGAACCCCTTGAGGAATTACCATAATACTTCCTCAGTAACTGCAAATAATCTGGGGTCTTGAGGGACTGTGTGTCTCTTTTTCTGAATTTTTGCCTGTGTATCAGTTTTTTGATTTCTCAAGGAAACTTTAGCAGTGTCTGTCTGGTTTGTCTCGCAATGATGAAAGCAACCAGCTTGAGACTATGGACTGCCTCTGGGAGTTGTAGAATTTCCTGACTGTTCTTTACAGATGATTGCTTACTAGTTAGCAAGCCTTTTTCTTTCCAGATTGCTGTATGGGCAGGTAGCACCAGAAAGACATATCTGGAATCTGTATAACTATGTAGCATTATGCTTTGTCCTAATATCAATGCCTAAGTAAGGGCAATGAACTCTGCTCTCTGAGCAGAGGTCCCTGGGGAAAGGGATGTGACCTCAGTGACCAGCTGTGAACTGACATCACAGGAGATGTTCATGGACAGTGGCATGGCAAGTTGCCCTGGGCCTCTTCAGTCCTCTTCATCAGAGTGAGGAGGTAAGGATATTGTATTACAGGTTGGAGTTCCTCCGGGTCTCCCTCAGAAATAGTAAACGCTCAAGAGATCATTTATGGAATCCCCTGCCATGCACTACCTTAGCTACCTGAAAAATAATACCTTTTACATTTATTCCAGTGCTACTTTGGTACTTTGCTTAAAGTTGTAGAGGTAGTAAATTACTTGAATAGAAACAAGGAGGAGATCTAACTCAAGTCCCACACCTTCCCTGAAAATGGAAATTTCGTGGTGTCCATGAGGTCAGTTGAAAAGAAAAATGGTGAACAAGCATGGCAGAACCATGTGACTTACAGGATGAAACCAAAATGGCGGCCACACATGGAAGAAAAGTGGACTGGGATGAAATAAGACCCTGAGAAAGCAACTCACTAAGCTTACCGAGTAGTGAAGAGCAATCTAGGAGAAACACACAGATGAGACCTTGAGCACAAGCAGGCTCCCAAAAGAGTGAGAAAACTAATGTATAGGGGAAAACAAAAATGTAAGGGCAAAAGAAAGCATACGTAACTCTAGGTGAAGAGTATGGAATCTGAATGATCTGTTCTGTGACTGGGTTAATAATAAGCTTCCTGGCAGCTTTTAACTAACTTGTACCCACAGTGAGTGACCAAAACTAGGAAAGAGAAGAAAGGGGAGATAACTTGAGGTAGACCTGTGGGTCTCTTCTTATTGACTAGGAAAAACACAGAGGCCACGGGGTTTCCTCATCCATCCCACAAGGTGAGACTACTAGTAAACTGTTGCTGGAGCCACGAGAGAATTTCCCGAGTTGCCAGCTTCCAATAACTTTCGCCACCCTCTAATTCCCTGCCTCTCTCCAACAAAAATGATTGGACTCTTTTGACAGAGGAAGAAGGGAAAAGAAGGGAATTGGGGTTTCCTAGAGGAGTTAAAGAGGGAAGAAAATAAAACTAAACCAGTCCTTCTCAGCTTGTGTCAACAGATTTCAGAGAGAAAGAAACAAAACCATGCCTGAAGAGTCTTACTTCCTCCTTGCTGACTTTGCCAAAATGTCACCAGGTCTGGGGTGCTAGGGTCTCCTACAGATTTGTTCTAGGTTCTTCTTGTACTGAACAAAGAAGTGGACAAAACAAGTGCAAAAGGTTGCAGTGCTTTACATTTATCACAGGTAGGGAAAGAAACATGCTTTGCAGAGTGAGTGTGGGCCAATTAAAAGTAGAAGTCCACTCTGCTGGGTAAGAGCCAAGGCCATGGTCACAGCTCCACCCTGGGCCTGCAGCCTGGGCCTACCTACCAGTCAGCACACATCATTGCCCCATGTGCGTTAGGACAGAGAGCTGAAGTCAGACAGCAGGGCTGCAGGACAGTCTCTCTGTCCACCAGAACAGATAGTGCAGGTGGCAGCTGCCCTGTACGCTAGAGGACATTGCTGCCTCTCTGTGCTAGGTGTTTCCACATCCTTTGGAGGAAGACCAGTCCACTGGAGAGCCTGCAGTTCAGGACTTCAGCAGGGGACCTGTCTGTAAAGCTAGGATGGCTCCAGAGCCAGTAGAGCAGCTGGGGTTGAGCAGAAATGGAAGAATCTCAAGCCAGGTGTTCCCGGTGGGGTGTGGAGTGGGGGACTGCAGGTCACCATGAGGCCAAATCTGCAGACCCCTCATTGGAGTGGGTTGCCAGGGATGTGGCCCAGAGCTGAGCTAATGGCCCATGGGAAACCACAGGTCTGTGGTGCTGACCCGGATACCATGTGTAGTAAACTGTCCCTGAGCCCGCCCACACCCCTCCCTCCCTCTTCTCTCACTCCCACAGTGGCTTCCTGAGGCCAGGTAAGGCTGAGGCCCTAACTCCATCCACAGGAGCAGGACTCACTCGAGCTCTCCCATCTGCAGCTACACTTCTGTTGTGACATCCTTTCTCTCACTGCACAGCACAGAGACCAAGAGACCCAAGGCCGCTGGGTTTGAAGCTGACCCATGTAGGCATATGATTTCTTACTGTTGGGACAGATGCATTCCCACCCTTCCCTCCATCCAACATAGGGAAGAAAAAGTGCCCATTCCATGTGCAGAAGCCACACTGAGGTCACACAGCAGAGGGAGCCTCTTCTCTCCCAGGCCATGGCAGGGCCCACAGCCAGCCCTGTCCAGGGACCCAGATGTTGCCAGGTACTGAGAGCAATTTAGGAAGCACAGCTGTAATGAAAGACAAGGGTCTGGAGGACCAAGGGAAGACAAGTGGGTCCCATCATCCCTGCTCGGGGAGAAGGGATGCAGCTAGTGGCCTTGGGAGAAGACTCACATGTAAGGGTCAGACATGTGGCTCAAGGGACAGTTCAGTAGACTGTGGCAGTGTCCTGTGGTGAGGACAGTTGGGCTGAGGCCTCTGCTTCTCCTTGGCTGATGGCTCTCTAGTGGACTGGTTTACTCTGAAGGTTCTGGAAACACCTGGCACAGAGGGGCAGCAATATCCTGTAGCACACAGGGCAGCCACCACCAGCACTGTCCGTTCTGGTGGGCAGGGAGGCTGTCCTGTCCATCCTGTCCTGCAGCCTTGCTGTCTGGAGGTCAGCGGCAGTGTCTCCAAGCTCATAGTCGCCCTGCCCTCCCCCACTTACGACCTGCGCCTAGCCCTCTAGGATCTTGTTCTGTCACCTGTCCCCCAAAGGCAGGACTGCGGGACCATCATGTGCTAAGCTCACTGGTCACCCTGCTGGCTCCCAAAACCTGCTTTTCTCCAGCCACAGGTGGCTACGTGCCTTCACCAACCAGTGTCTCCTCCACAGCACCCTTGAGGGTCTGCCACTGCCCTCGCAGAGCCAACCCAGCTCTGGCCTCACCGCCTCAGTGGGGCTGTGTCTTCTTCCTTCCACCAGCAACAATGAAGATAAGTTCCAGACAGGCTCAATCTCTTCTCCCACGTTCTACGCAACCACGAGTCAAGCTGCAACCTCCCTCTGCCTGCCACTTTCCATCTGGCCACCAGGGGGCGGCCAGCGAGACTGCAGCATTCATGCTGGCCAAAATGTGCTCAGGACATTTCTCAACAGCGGCCCTCCTGGCTTCCTAAGTGAGGTCTCTCCTTGGTGCCCAGCACATACCTGGTTCATGGCTGGAGCTTAGTCAACGTATTTTTGTTGAACAAATGTCATCTTCACTCCTCTGTCTTAAATGTGCCACCTTTTCCCTCTCCCCAACACTGCTCCAGAGGCCACTGGCAGGGCTCCTCCTGCCTCAGCCTCACATCTGCACCTCACCTCCGGTTGCTCCGTCAGCTCATCAACTCCCTGGCCTCTATGCTGGATGATGTACTGGCAGCGATGCCTTCTTCTACCTCCTTCCCTTCCCCCTCTGTGCTTCGTACGAGGCCCACTGATGCTCCTCAGCAGCCCCTTGGTGGCTGAGTGCCCCTGTTTGGTTATGTTTCTCTGCCTCCTTAGCTTGGTTCCACTGCAGAAGCTGCACCTTAAGCCCTCCAGGGCTGAAGCAAAGACTCAGGAAGGAGCCTAGCCGGGCTTGAGCCTCTGTCCTACCCCGCAGGCGCTGAGTGACCTTTGGAGTTTATCTACACTCAACAAACTTTAGCTCAGCACTGCAGGTGGAGACCGAAATGGTACTGATTTAGTGGCCACCCAGCCTGGTGCTCAGGGGTTGCCATCCAAGCTCTGAGCTTGCTGGCTGTGGGGCCTTGGGCAACTGAACCTCTCTGGATCTGTTTCCACATTAGCAATGTGAGCACCTACTAGAGATGATGCCAGTAGGTATTAGAATGACCGGCAGGTAGTAAATTAGATGATTAATTGTTCTGGGGCATTAATTACAAAGTGTTGGGCACAATTCCCAACTTCTCAGATCCCAGCACATGACAGCTGCCATTACTGTAACGAGCGCCCTGGTCTACCAGGATCTAAGACCACCAGGCCTCGAGTCAGCCTTCTGGGGAGGCCGTGGTGACGTGGCTCCTCGGGGCCTTCTGGGGGACAAGCTGGCTAGTTAGAGCTGGCGGCCTCAACCATGAGTGTGGCTGAAATCTGAGAGGATGGAGACAGTGAATTAAAGGTGGAACAACTGCTTCCTGCCCCAATTTTAAAATTTCAACTTCATAGATGAAAACAGAGAACAATAAATAGTCAAATAATAACGCCAGCCTCTCTTTGGTCTGAAGCATGAGTTATTTTCCACTAAGAACAGAAAGTTATCATCACAGGCAGATTTGTCCAAGCATTTTCCAGTTTGGGGAGGTGGTGACCCTGCATTCTGGCCATGGGGAGACACAGCACAAGGGCGAGTGTCCCAGCAGTCCTGTCACTGTCATCTGTCCTCATGGCTTTGATCTGGGACACTGAAAAAAGAGACTCCAAGAGATAACAGTTCAAATCAGGGCCTTCCTGGATAGAAGAATATCAGTGGCAACATATCTTGGTTTCTCTGTGGATGCTGAGCAATGTGTCTCATCTTTCAGAAGCAATTGCCTGAGAGATGTGACATGTATCACAGGTGATCCAGGCAAAGTGCTTAGAATGGCATCAGGCACATGCAGGAGCTCACAAAGTAAGACTTGCAGAGTGTCCCCAGTCTAAGTGTGACTGCTGTGAGACAACTACACATCTCAGTAGGCCCCTCCAGGGTGACACTGTGTGCTCCCCTCTGCCTGCAGCAATCCATGTCAGGACATCTCTGCTCTAAAATCTACATTTGTGTATGTGTTAGAACCCAGCAGGAAAGTGAAACGTCACTACATTTCACGACGTAATTGGGGATAAGTGTGCTTCCCCAGAGCAGGTACAACTTGGGAAGTGTCCCAGGAAGCAGCGTCACAGGGAAACAGATGGAGTCCGCCCCGCTGGCATTGCCCTCAAGCTATTGGGTAATTTATCCTTGGAAGGGCCCCTGGTATCTTCTGAGTACCTCGGAGTCAGGGGTATGAAATGCAGCTGTGCTCCATCCACAGCAGTGTGAGGAGACTAAATACATTCTGCTCTGCTCCCTCCCTGGCCGCCCTTTGTACCAGGCCCAGGAAAGGACCTGGTCTCCCCTCCTAGGATGCAGACATTTAACTAGGCATCTTTTCCTTGCTTGCTCTGAGCATGCAGGGAGATCATGGTAAGCGGGTGGAGAGGACAAAGCAGATGGTAGTGAACTCAAGAGGCTCCTTTCCTCCTGTCCATACGCAGGGCCCTGGCTCTCTCGCATAGGTCCGGAGAAGCCAGAGGAGAGATGACCTTGCCAGTTTCTGGCTCAGGGAGCCTCAGCAGGGCTGGGAATGTCCTCCACTTGTGTTGATGTGCTCAGGAGGCCATAACCTCTTTAAGAACCACTTGTCCTGGACCTCAATATTTGACATCCTCTTTCTACAGTAGAATCTTGGATCTGGCCCCTGAATTATTCCCACCTCTGCAGATGCTGAGTTTGGTGAAGCTGGGTGCCCACACAGCCTGACTGGTGATAGAGGAACTGGGTGCGGTGTACACCCCTGGGAAAACAGCCAAGGGGTGCCGTGCTCCAGGGAAGCATTAAGACCATCTGGTCAAGATCTCCAGCTGTCAACTTCCAAGCACACCCCTGATCCAGGGCTTCTAGACCCTGCTAGGAGCACCTGCTCACCTTGGGGCCAAGTGTGAGCCTCCCTGTTCTCCCCTCTGACCCAAGCAACCTTCCACTAGTGCACACCCTGGATGCCAACAGTAGATTTCTTTTCTTTTTTTGGTATTGGGGATCAAACTCATGACCTCATGCTTGCCAGACGGGTGCTCGTGCTGCTGAGCTAAATTCCCAGCCCCACTATGGTAGATTTCTTTTGGAGAACAGCCAGAGAGCCCTGGGACTGAGTAGATGGAGCCTGACTCAGGGTGAGGTGCTGTCATTAGGATTTATGTGGAGGAAGGTCCAGATAGCCATCTGGACCTAACATGGGAACAGGAGGACAGAGTCTCAGGGCAGCTGAGCCTTCCAGGAACCCTGAAGAAGACAGCCACAAGGTTTCAGGACTGGCACAGGCATGGCTGGGTCACCAGGAGGTGGAACTGAGGTGTCTAGGGTTGGAGGAGGCTGGAGGGCTTGGTGACAGGAGCAGAGCACACAGACCCATGTGGTGACAGCAATCTCTCCCGCTCTGTCTCTCAGGGCTCTGTCTTTCTTCCTCTTCTGCCTCTGCCTGGTTCTAATCTCCAGGCTCCTATTCTAATTCCAGAGAAAGCGCCGGGGCTTCTCATCCGTTTTCCTTTTCATCTGTGATGCAGCACCTGGCTCAGGTGTGACTATTCTTGGGCTAGGAGCACCCTGGGCTCTGGGCCCTGAAGGCAGCGGTAGTGGGGCAGTGGGGGCATCCATGGGCTCGCCAGGCATGAGGTCGGCCTGTCTGAAGCCTGTGCCAACTGTCTGCCAGGCTCTCAGGTCTCTTCCCCTCGACCCCGTCCCTACAGGGTTCCCTCTCACTGTTCCACCTGCACAAAGTTCTTCAGCACCTGATGACAGGATCGTGAGGGATGATGCAGGACCACTTTATGATTTTATAGAATTTTTTCTGATTATCCAAGTAATGTATCTTAGACATGTGAAAAGTAAAACTTCACAGAAAAACAATGCAGAAAAAAAAACAAGCACTGTCATTAGACTCAGAGATGGTAAATTCAAGATCTGTGAGTGTCTTCAGATTTTTCCTAAGGGCCTTTGAACAGTGTGCACACAAATTATAAATACATAATAGAAATGGGTTTTTTATATATATAAAACACATTTTGTACTGCTTTTTATATTTCCATTAGATCCGCGAGCTCTCCCTCATTTGAGATTTCTCCTGTTTAAGGACTATCAGTGATTCACTGTGCCGATGTTCCATAGTTGACTTAAGCCCTTCTGTGGACAGACACTAATTCTCCCAGGGGCTTCTCTTTGCCTTTGTGTGAATGTTTCTGTAGGACAGACTGCTGGGAAGGCTGCTAGGCTATCGTGCCTGATCACTGTACATTTTAACAGGTGTTGCTGAATTGGGCAGGGCCACTTCTCAAAGCTGCCAGTCCGAGTGGGAGTCCACAGCTGCCAGGGAGGATCTAGCTTCCCTCTAGGTCCCACAGCGTTACATCCAGGTACCAACTCCCATGCCTTGTGTACCCAGTGGATGAACTCCATGGCGATTTAACCAATGCTGCCAGGGTTTTATAAAAGAGGGCAACAGCAGTCTTCTCAGGAGCCCTGGATATGGTTATGAGGCAGAGTGAGCTGCTCCAAACCCATGCCATAGCTCCCACCTCAGCTTTGCTTTGGAAATGAAGATTCCTGTTACCAGGCACGTTGCAGGTCTGAAAATGTCTTTGTCACTGAAAGTGAAGCAGACAGAACTTAGTGCGCTGAATAGAGTAAACATGAAACCAAAGACATGATGCCCAAGTACATTTTCTATAAGCTGTTAATGTTAGTAATTGATTCTCAGGGGCCTGGACAGTCCGATGTGGGTTAGGTCCTGGCTCAGTGACACAGATGCTGGTCACCTCTCTAATGACCATGCTGTGCTTCTCTCTCCCCTGCTAACAGAAGCCTGAAAGGAGACATCCTCCAACTTGCACTATTCCTCCAGGGTTGATGGGCTGTGGATAAAAGCTGTTAGTTGTGGCTTCCAGAGGGTGACTTTAAGCCAGTTTGTGTCAGCTGAAGGCCACCTGCTAGCCCTTCCTACCCAAAACATGGATATGAGTTCTAGGGCACCAGTACTGAACTAAAACCAAGCGCAAACTTGACGGAAGTCACACATAAGGCAGCCAATCAGGAGACAGAAGGAACATGGGTTCCTGGTGGCAGTGGGGTTGTCCCATCAGCTCTGGGTCAGCTCCCGCCCAAGATGTCTTGTGAGCATACATCTTGTTGAAACTTTTTCCTTGCATAACTCAGTTATGTGCAACGAGTCAAATCCTAACTAATCTACTCTCTATACTCAGTTTGTGGGGCTCCATTTTCTTGGGTTTTGTTTGCCCCCTTGAAGGGCTTGGTCAACAGGAACCACCTGATGGGCCCTGTGATAAGAAGAGATCGTAGCACCTCCTGGGGCTCCCCACCCTGGGCACGTTAGAGTCCACACTGGGGAGCATCTCATCTTCAGGCCACACCCCCAACTCATTACGTCAGAAAACCTGGGGCTCAAGGTCCAGGCACTGGTGATGTTTACAGCTCTGCAGTAATTCTCCTCTTCCCGAGGAAGGGTCCCTGCTCGCTGCTGCATAAGGAAGAGGCTCTTTCCGAGGAAGAAAACTGCTCTCAGAGAAGCCCACATACAGGAGAGGCTCCGACTTGCAGACACCACTGCCCTTTTCAGAGAAGTATTTTGCAAATGGACATGACTTTTCTGCATCACTCATTCCTAAAGCTAAATCCCATTTATTTTGAAGGGTTATGGATGGTAACAAATTTTAAAAAACACTCCACAGCCTTTGAAAATAGCACAATGAATTTGCTTCTAATTGACATTTTGAAAAGTGAAGTTGTTTTCATGAAAGAAAACACCTTTGAAAAGAGCTGGTTACAAAATGAAGTATTTTTAACAATCCTGTAATGATGCACATGGTAGAAAAATGCTCCCAGCACTTTTTCTAGACTTTCTTAGAGAGCGTGGGTGAGGAAAGGGGGAAACACAATCAGACATAAGGTCATTTTTCTTTTCTTGGGAATCAGGGCAAATAAAAAAAGAAACATCTATATCTGGAGTTCAAACAGTCCTTTCCAGTTTGATCTGATCCTTTCTCCCTAAAAGCACATTCGAAGTGCCCCAGATCTGTAAGTGACAGACACACTGCTCTGTGCTTTTTGCCTCTCCTGGATTAGAGGTGAGTCCCTCCTACCTCTGTTCCCAATGTCCTGCCCGGAACACACCACACGGGAGTGCTTTTTCAAACTAACCACGTCTGGTGGCTAGTTCCCTTTCACCTTTAGTGTGAGAACACCAGCCCTAAAGCGACTGTGTCAGGTCTGGAAGACTGAAGAATTTCTCTATTTGTTGTGAAGTGGAAGAAGTTACCCAAACAGTATCTTGCCAGACCTCACCTAACTTGTTAGACTGAAGATGAGCAGCCTCTTCACCTGTAAATCACAAAGTAGTCAATAGATATTTCCAAAAACAAAATGTACACTTTGAAAGAGATGCCAATTCATATGTTCTCAGCCACGCTTCTCAGCCTCAAGTGTGTGGCAAAATTGTTGGCAGGACTTGAGAAAACACAGCTGGCTGGTCGGCTCCCTGTGAGTCCGGATTTCTGGGTGGGAGCTGATAATCTGCATTTCTTTTAGGCCCCTAGGTGATGACTAGCATGGTGCTCTAACACAGCTATGACAACTAAGTGTGGCCCTTTGCTAAGTGTAGCGGTGGGATCGGCACTTGGATGGAGTCAGGACACCTGTGTTCTTGACGTTGTTCTAGCTAAGTGTCTTGGGCCCTCACTAGACTTCCACCAGGACTGTTGAGCACCTACTATGTGCAAAGCACAGAAAAGCCTTTATCTTTAAGGAGCTTTCCTAGGAGTAGCTGGAGTCAGATCTGTCCAAATTGCTACATTTACCAAAGCACGCCAGGAGTCACAAAGGACTAAAAATGCTACGATGGGCTTCAGAAGAAAGATAAGTGCACATGTGGGCAGCCGTGGTGATGGTGACATCCTAATGGAGATGAGCGTGAAGCTGTAGGAACCAGCAGACACTTCTGGGCAGGAGTGTGGCATGGTCACATGCTGTTGGATTAGTCTTCAATGTTTGTCAATGAAGCTCCAGACAGTCAGATTTAAGCAAAAAAGGGGAAATTTACTGACTCAAGCAACCATGAAGCCAGGGATGAAAACAGTCCTCCACTCTGTTTTCTCATGCTGACATAATTCTCTGATGGGACCCAGCCACGGGACACAGATGTCACCAGCAGCCCTGGTTTTACTTTCCATGTAAGTATCTCATACTAATTGACTATGCCACTGAAAGCTTTACACAGTAACTCTAAGACCTGAGGGTGGCACTCATTGTCTCCTTGGGTCAGCACTTGAGCACACTGTCTGGCTTAGCCTGGGTCACATGTGGATGTGGTGAGATCAAGCCCCCTGTGGTAGACAGGGTTTACAAGGGAAATGATTAATAGAGGTCACATAATTTATAGAATTATTTTATAGTAGTCATCCAAAGAGTCAAATACAAGAGTGCAGAAAATCTGTGCACATACAAAAGACCCAAAGAATTCAGCTGAGGGCATGGATCCCACGGCAATGTCCTGCATGAGTCCAGCTGAGGACCTAGAGCCCATGACAATGCCCTTATGAGTCCAACTGGAGGCCTAGAGCCCACAACAATGTCTCATGCAAGTCTGTTTCATGGATCTGTGCTGGAAAAGCCCAAAGGTCAGCAGCGGAAGCGATAAAGTCTGTGCCAGTGGGATGAAGGATCTGTGCCAGCACCCACACTTCCACTCCAGGACGACTTCTTCAAACTGAGGCGAGTCTAGGTGTGCCTGGGCAGAGTATGGACACCCATGGGGCCAGGTTTTGAGAACTGGGTCTCCTCACAGATTGCTAACTGCATGAGACTGGGCTAGCTTCATCCCTTGGCTTGCTTCTTCAAAACCATTTTCCTGTGCATCATTATCCCCTCCAAAAGTGGAAGAGGAAAAAAGCCCTCCCCTCAATTTAAACAGGTCACTTCCCTGACAGTGGCACATCTGTCAGGGCCCACCAGAGCTACAGGAAGAACTCAGACTCCTCCTCCATGATGCCCCTCTTCTCTATTAAATACAGAACTTGCTGATAAAGTATAGTGTAGAAAGACGTTTTATAGCACATCTGGCAATTTGAATGTTATTTACAACAGCTATAAATTGATGTACTAGCATTTCCTGTTACCATAGTGTTTAAATAAACCAATACATGGTACAACTCTCCTAAATCCAGAATCGTAATCTGTCTAATTTAAACAGACAATGAGTTATCTGGTCACACTTCCTCTAAAGTCTGGGTTAATTAGACAAGATTCATTATGCCAACAGTAAAGATTAAAGGTAAAATATCTATCACTAGTGTAAAGGATGACCTGGGTTACTAGGAAATCCCATAAAGAGCATTTCAATAACAAAGTCAATTTTATGTTATGAAAGGATATCCTTTAAGTGTTTATAAAGTTAAGCAACATCAAAAATTGTAAAACCTATTTTTGATGGAATTGCATTTGTTCCTTAAATAAAGACCATTCTGAATAAGGTAACTAAGGGAATTTAGGAAAATACAGCAATGGCAACCATCTTACGTACGTTAGTTAATATGCTTCCAGTAAGGGTAGGAGGAAAGAGTGAAGAAAACAAACAGCCTTACTTTTTCTTTTTGTGTAAGTGTCATGGCTGAAGTCTGGACGTCCCCCAAGGCGTTATGCACTTGTGAATGGAAAACTCTGGAGGTGGCTGGATCATGGGTGTGGGACTACTAAATGGGCATAGTACAATTCTGGTTGTGGTGATAGAAGCTTCCCCTGGTAGCCTGGATGAATATAAAGGGAAAGGTGGAAGGCAGACTGTTGCTTGCTGCTTCACCATCTCCTGCCTGCTCTGCCATGGACTCTCTCTCCTTTCCCATGCCACCCTTCCTTGAAGTCAGTCAACCATGGCTGAAACCTACAAACTGAGCTAACTAAATCTTTCTTCCTTTAAGCATCAGGTATTTTCCTTTAGCAATGAGAGAGGTAATTAAGACAATACGATAAACGGCATACCTTGCATTAACACGTGTTTTTAAAAAGGTAATGCAGCTGGACATATTGCTACACATCTGTCATCCCAAGCATTCTGGGAGGTTGAGGCAGAAAGATCAAGCCCAACCTGGGCAACTTAGCAATTTAGTGAGAAACTATTTGGAAAACAAAAACTAAACTTAAAGTGAAAAACCAGAGCTGGTGATGCAGCTCAGTGCAAAGGTTGTGGATCCTCCCCCTGCCCATGGGGAATTGAACTTAGAAGCATGAACACGTGCTTGCCAGGCAGGTGCCATGCTGTTGAGCTCTACCCCTGAAAAAGGTCCTGGATTAAATCCTCAGGACTAAAAAAATGAATGAATGAATGAATGAATGAATGAATGAATGAATGAATGAAGAGGGTACCAATGACGAGGAAGCATGAAGCACAATGTTTAAAGGCTGACTACTACCATGATCCTGCTTCGTTAGATAACCCTGTAACTGACTAAAAAGCAGTCGCTCTTTTAAGCACAATCTCTCCAGATGATGCTGAGCACTGTGATTCGGAGCAGAAATCAGAAATTTGCACATGATGCTTGTGTGGAGCATATGTGGAGCACGTGTCGACACCATGAGGACAGGCTGAGTGTAAGCCTGGAAGCAGATACTTGGCGTCAGTGCCCCCACTGTAGTCTGCATGCTGTGTCCAGCACTGACTGGTGGCCTGGCCACAGTACACATCTAACCATGGTGGTCACACACTGTAAGAAACTCACCATTGCAATATTTATGGTAGCTTCTTGCCTTGAGCCAGATTCAATTAAAACAAACAAAAAACAAACACACACGCACCCTCTGAAAATAAGTTCTTTAACATCTTCTTTAAAATATTTGTATGAATTAACTTTATTGACAGTGAATGCACAGAGTTATAACCAGCAATGAGAGACCTTCCCAAGATCAGGCCCTGCTGGGCCTTGTGAATTCATCGTAAAGGAAAGCACCCACCCACAGCGGGAGCTACTTGTTTTTGCTGAGCGTCCTCTGCTTCTCTGCATGCTCCACAATCTTCTCCTCCACGTGGAGCCCCTTTCGCTTCCGCACGGCATTCATGTACTTCCGGGCCTGGTTCTCAGAGTCTGCCTTTTCCCCGAAATGCAGGTACTCCTCCTCTGTGGTGGGCACCCAGAAGGGGTCACTGGGGATGATCTTGTTAAAGAAGGGGATAGGAAAATATGTTTTAAATGCATTTATCAGGCTCAGGAATTCACATCCTTAGCTAATGAAAAAAGCCAGGCGGTGAGCATACAGTTAGTGCAGACAAAGCAAGTTTAACAAAGCCTGCAACACCTGTATGATTCTATGCCTCACAGAGCCCTTTCAAATCACTAAGAAAGAAAAGTATTAATTTTTAATAAACCTCTTTAAGAAGCTCACCTTTTGCCTTGGATGTACCTGAGTATTGATGTCTGCAGCCATTTGACCTTTGTCCTACCATAGACCAACACACACAAACTCATTTCTGGTTATTCTGAGCATCTGCTCTAGAAGTAGTCACCCTGGTGAGCTGCAGCAGGTGGGCCCAGGCAGACACAAGCAGCCACCCTTCCCTTCTCCTCGGTCCACACTTTACTGCCCGATGCTCAGAAAAGACAAGTCCAGGGAAGCAGGCCCAGCCCAGCTGCTTCAGCAGGCTGTGCCTGCAGGAGGAGGAGAGGGTAGAGACTGGAGAAGGGAGAGTCAGTCCGGAAGTCAGACCAAGCAGAGGGGCTCAGCCCTTGGGACAGCTGGAGGCTGAGTGGGTAGGAGACTGTGTATGTGCTCAATGTGCCCCTTTCCGTATGGAGAAACGCCACTCCCAACCTTTCCTCTATGAAGAGAAAGCCCTCAAACTGACACTGGTCTCTCGGCCTCCTCACTCATGGCCCCACGAACACTGACCTGGCTGCTAAGTGTGACACAGGAGCAGACTGGCCTCCTCTTTCTCCCTTTTTGCCCACAGGAAGTATAGCATCTGCTGGGTTCCTGCAGCTCTGTAAGAGCAGACTTTGCAGCGAGAACCCTACCTGGCCCAATGTATAACTACAGACCAGGCAGCAGGAAGCCCGCTTGTCTACACAGACCACATTTTCCAATGTTAACTTTATCAAGAAAAAAGTGAGAACTTGTCTTTTTTATCCCTTTTTTGGTTATTTTTCTTATTTCTGAATTGGGGGAAAAGGTTATTTATTTGGTGGCCACAAATCCTGCTACTTTTCAATTAATAGAAATGAAAGAAAATCTATTTTTATAATAGTCACTCTTCAATAATTAAAGGGACATTCTTGTTGACCAGGAAGGGAGAGGATTCTGGTGGGAGGAAGAGACTACAGGACTCACAGTGGTGGAAAATCTCATCCACAGCCCACCGGAGCCGAGGCAGACACAACACAAGGAGGGGTGGGCTCTTCCTGCCCACTGCGGCGGCCCAGAGCCAGCATGGTTTGCAGGTGTGTATGGCCACCCTGTTCTCCTCTGGAGCTGTGGCAGATACAAGCCACAGGCTATGATGTGGAAGCAGTCACCTCTGGGATCAGACTCGCCTGTGTGAAGTCTGCTGTCCTGTGCTCTTGGTGCTGGTGGAGTACCTAGGTGAGCCATGGCCCAGGACACAGTGGGAGCACTCACAGGCAGAGGGCAGAGGATGAGGCCACTTTTGAAATGGCCAACAGTGAGACCACCTGGGAAGAGCACAGGAAGGTAAGATCCCCACTGCAGGTGACCTTGGGAGGGAGGACCAGAGAGCACCATGGAAGACAGAAACCAGGTTCAATCAGAAAGAATTCCTCTGCAGCCCAGGAGATAAGACCTGTCGGAAGACAGCCATGTACGGCATACCCTTAGAGCTCCTCAGGGAAATAAATAAATGGTGTGGACTGCACCACTGCTGAAGGAAATAACTAGAAATCCTAGAGACATAAAACAAATTCAGCAGGTAGGTTAAATAGAAGACTACCAAAAAGAGAATACAGTATGTAAATTAGTAAATAGACTTGACACCCAAAATATATAAAGAACTCTTATAACTCAACATAGAGGCAGTAAAAAACACACATTGGCCAAACACTTGAACAGACATTTCTCCAAAGACAGTGTACAAAGGACCAACACATCCTGGTCATTAAGTGAATGCCAAATCAGAACCACAGTGAGATACCATTGCAGGTTCACAAGCACAGTTTATACTAAAAGTACTTTTTTTAAAAAAAGAAAAATAAATGTTGGTATGCTGTGAAGAGATTGGAAGCCTCACTCTCTGCTGGTTAGAATTTGAAATGCTATAGTTGCTGTTGAAGAAATGCTGGCAGTTCCCCCAAAATTAGACATAAAATTACCCTATGATTCAACAATTCCACTGCTAGTTATATACCCAAAGGAAATGTCTCTCCAGGTTCAGTCGCTATAGCTAGAGTAGGAATGCCAAATGTCTAGCCACGGATGAGCGGCTAGGTGAAACATAGGACATTACACAGCCATAAAAAGGAATGAACTACTGACATATGTACCTCTGTGCTAAGCGAAGTGATACAAGAAAGGTCACATATTACATGAGTCCTGCATTTAAATATCAGAACAGGTAAGTCTATGGAGACAGAATGTAGATTAGGGATTTACTAGCAACTGGGGCACGGAAGGAAGGTGAGAAAGTGCTAGTGGGAAGGGAGCTGTAATCTGGAGTGGAGGGACTGTTTTGGAAGTTGAGAATATACTAAATGCAGAAGAGTTATTTACTTTAAAATGGTTACTTTACAATATATGAATTTCACCTCACATTATTCAGAGAGACTGACTTACGAATACAGTACAGAGAGACAGAAATTTTAAAAAGTATGAAAGAAATGTCAAGAGCCACACAATACATGTGAGGATTTCTCTTATAGGCATTCTAACATCAAAGAACAAGACATGAGTCCTTAGAAAGGACTGAGTCACACAGCTGCCCCAGGCAGGGGCAGTGGGTGCTCAGCTCTGCTACTGGTTACCATGGGACAGGAGACATGAGCGAGACCTGGCTCCTCCATCTGGGCACGCAGACAGACACAGAGAAAAATCAGAGGTCAGGTCACCTGTGGAAGAATATGCACTGGCCACAGCACGTGCCAGGACAAGAGAAGGTGCTGCAGGTGCCCTAGAGGGAGCCCAGAAGCTTGTGTCTAATGAAGCTATCACTGAGCACTAAGGAGATCTTTTGTGGACAGACTGGAAACACATGTAAACAACTAAGCAATGTCCTTTCAGCAAGAGCAAAAGACAACAGCATCCTGGAAAAAGTGAGAGTGGCCGGGAGGAAAAGTTTAAGCCCCAGTTCTGGGGTACCCGACAGAGTTTTCAGGATGGGTGTTAAGTACAGTTGGGGTGAGAAAAGGGCAGGGAAGGGCCAAGCGGTGACTGGAAGGAACTCAGACTGAGAAGTCACAGCCAGAAGGAGGAAGAGAGCCCCATCCTGAGGGTCTGAGGGAGTGCACCCCAATCCTGTAGGCACATGGGCTCCTGAAGACTCAATTCCAATCCACCAGGTGCTGTGCCAGCTTGGCTGGGCTCATCTACAGGAGGAGAATGTCATCGTGGCACCAGCCAGGTGAGTCTGGACTGGGCAGTGTGAGGCTCAAAAGATACTCTTGGGGGGAGCAGAAAGGAGCCTCGCAGTGATAGGACAGTGTTGGTGGTTGTACACACACACACACACACAGAGCAAGAGACAACGGAGTCTGGACCTGATGGTGTCCCACTGCGCCAGCCCTGTTGTCAGTAGCAAATGTTGTGGCATTATGGTCCCTAAGGTCATGACACTCCTGACAGCAGGGTACTGTGGAGATCAAGCGACCCACCAAAGTCATGCTGCAAGGCACCTGCAGGGTCTTGCTCTGTGTGGCTCCAAGCCTGCCTTTCCCGACAGTGACTGCAGGGACTGGACTCACTCCCCTGGCACCCACAGAGCCAGGTACAGACACCACACCTGGAGAGACTTAAGCACACCATGTGGCCATGTCCTGTCAGTGTCCTAGTGCTGTGCTGTGCTATAAAGAGACATCAACCCTGGGAGAACAGAAACAGGGTATATGGGATCTCTGTATATGTACTGTTTTTGTAACGTCCTAGGGAAAAAACTTATTACGAGTTTTTAGAAGCCGCTATCCATGGTTATAAAGCTCTTCTGTCAGGGTCACTGTTGGAGGATGAGGCACAATTCCTAACACTGTAAGAAACCAAGCACATGAACCTCCTTAGGCGCTGACCTTTCTGCTCTGCTTGGGAGGAGGTGGTGCTGGAGGCTCCTCACCCAACAAAGCTGACAAGGTGGCTGCAAGGAGCAGGGGAGCCAGGTCTGTGTACGAACTCAGGAGCAGGAGGTGCTGGCAATTCCAAAAGCTGGGAGCAGTTGCCGAGGCCACAGCAAACATAGCGAAGGGACCCCAGTGCCAGCTCACCGCCAGTGCCTCCCTGCTCAGCTGTGGGACTGCCCACAAGCCCCTCAGCAAGGTGGCCTATGGAGATCTAAGCTCATCGGATGAGGACTAAGGGAGATCATCGGGGGAGGTAAGGAGCTTTTCCCATTGTTGAGACAAAACACCCAACACTCACAAGTTAAGGGAGGAAAAGTTTATTCAGCCTGCAGTTTATAGAGGTTTCAGTACACGTTGGCTGCTCCAAGGCAGAGTGGCCTTGCAGAGGAGAAATAGTTCATGGTGAGGGCAGAAGATAGCAAAGCAAGCAAGCAAGGCACCTTCAGTTTCTTTCTGTCACTTTTATATTCTATGTAGGCTGAGATTAGGGTGGTACCAAACTAACCAGTGGACTGCTTTAGTTATCACACACCCTCAATCTTAGCACCCTTAATCCCAGCACTGCCCCATGAATCAATCCCACACTCTAGATCCAGCCACACTGAAAGAGGCCTACCTGTAACCACATGAGGGGGCCATCTACACACAAGCCATAATACAGCCGTGCCTGGAACGCGTGAAGGCACACCACCACCTTCTTCACCACACTACTGTAAAGAACCCAGGGCAGGGTGGTGGCATGGGTGCAAGCCAAGGTCAGTGGAAGGGCAAAGGGAGGCAGACAGTAGCTGACCCTCTGTGCTCTTGCAAAACCAGCAGGCTGGAGTAAAGGGACATCAGATCCACCAAGGGCTGTGCTTCATGGCTGGCAGGTGAATCCTGCTGCTCCTGGTCATCCATGGTCCACTGTGTGGAGGAGGAAAGCAGCAGCGTCCTCTGTGCTGGAGGAAGGACTGAAAGCCTCGGGGGTTCATGTTTACCAAGTGATGACCTGATCTCTAAGAGTGCCATTTGCAAAGCACTGCAGGCAGTTATAACGTGTACCATGATGCCATGAGTCCAGAGCTGGTCAGCAGCGCCCTCCCCTGACCAGGTGGAGACAAACCCATCACAGAATACAATGAAGCTACAAGCTCTTGGCAAGTCTAAGATATAATGGCTAAATACATTTTAAATCCTATGAAAAAAGAAAGTAAAAAACTGTAGAGAAAAAAAGGAATAAGGTGCTAGACAAAGTCATCCATCTCAGAATAACCAGTTTAAGTCCAGAGTCCCTGTTTCAAATGGAAGCCTGGTGCGTCAGGGTTCCCAGCAGTCCCACAGGCCAAGGCAGGAATGCCCTGAATTCAGTCTTAGTCTGGGCAACCTGGTGATTGGGACTCAGTCTCAAAATGAAAAGGGGTGGGGAGGCAGCTCAGTGTGAAGGCCCTGGGTCCAACCCTCAGAATCACAAGGAGAAAAAAAGACCCAGGGGTAGGTTGCGCCTCACCTTTGTCAGCCTCACCAGACTCAGGCTGGCTCCTCTTGGGGCTCCCAGACCCACTTCCGCACTCAGCAGCACCTGCCCCAGGAACCCTTCTGGAGATGTGGCTGTAGGCAGCCACGCACTGTGCTCTGTACCCTCCGCTCCTTACCGTGGCCAGGGCAGGTGCTCTGCTGTTGTCACCAGGCTGCATCTGCTAGGACATGTGAGCCCATGTGCCTCCACATGCCTAGGAAACCTCAGGACAGAGCATATGGGAGGGTATCTTCCTCAGAGACCAGAGACTAGGCCAGCTCCGAGGCTGCGGCCTGGGCCCGGAGGGACTGGCTCCTCACTGGGTGTACACACACCTCACGCACACAACTCATCGGCCTGGAGGCAGAAGGTACGTCTCCACCTCACTGAAAGCTGAAGCGGACGCCACCTTCTAATTCACAGGAAGGTGCCCCAGTGCAAGTTGTGGCCCTAGGCACTAAAAAAAAGCCTAGAAAGAAAAAGCATCACTGCAATTTCTGCCTGTTTTACTGTAATGAAGAAGGCAGGTGGGAACACCACATCCAAAACAAGCTGCAGGACCCTTCCCTCCTCACCGGGGTGGTGCTGTTTTACACATGGACAGTGACCCTGGTTGCTCATAACTTTTCCTCTGTGCCTGTTATTGGCTCCTTTTCCTCCTTTCTCTTACAGAAGGGCAAAACTTAGAAAGAAATTTTGAGATTGCTGACTTCAAAGGTTTCCTCATGGAAAATGTCTGTAATTTTATTTTCTCTATTTTTTGAAGCACTTTCTCTCAAAAGCTCTTGATTGTAAATTACATGGTATGGTAGAATACAAATGAAAAACAGTGCATTAGAGTGAGAAGCCAGATCTCAACAAATGTGTTATTTCTAAACCTAACTATGGGGGTAACCAAGACAGCCAAGAAATAACAAATCAATGACATTTAATTATTATGTCACTTTTAAGACTTTCAAAGGTTTGAAGCTTCTGGAACTAGGACCATTGACAAGAAGATAACAGAAGGATGGTATAAAACTGGAGCAAAACTTTTCTTGATGACATTTTTCTGTAACATTGTGTATTGAGAGACTGATTTTTAATAATAAGCTATAACTAAGCCAGAAACTAATATTTTAAAAATCTAAGTGTTTTAAGATCGATTTTCAATCCCCTTCTCCTTTTTAATTCTGAAAGACAAAGGAAACTAGAAATCATCATGCCTTTCAGAAGAAAAATTCTATGGGTTAAAACCCTGCCGTTTTTATCCCAGCTGTCCCTAAACATCTATTCTGTTTTCTTCACATAGCCAGTGAGGCTCAGGGGTGTAGGCACACTTCTCCTACTGAGTCAGGTAGTGAACCTTTTAGGTTTTGAAAATATTCTCTATCCCAGCTACTTAACTCCGCTGGAAAGCATATAAATGAGTAAATACATAAATGAGTGGGTATCACTGTATTCCAATAAAACGTCACTGACAAACGAGGCCATGGTTGCTGACTCTTGACTGAAGTGGTAACTATATTCCTGGCCCCTTTTGGGGTAGGGCCAGGTTACATGAGGGTCATGATGGCCCTGAGCAGTGGGTGACTGTGTGTGTCCACAAGGGATGGAGGATGGGAGTATGGCTGCTCTCCCTACCCCATTCTTTGGGCTGCATAGGAGGCACAACAGCAGGAGGTCAAGAGTGATGCTGGACCATCAGTGGAAGCCAGGTGTTGAGAATGTAGCTGGGTCGCCCCAGCGTGAACCCCAGCCCACCCCAGATGCCTCCTCAGACTCAGGAAAAATAATCTTCACCTTACTGGAGCCACTAGAGTTTATCATGCCTATTAACAGCAGTCCTCCCCGTTTCCTATCATAATTTGCCAATTAGGAAATGTAGGAAACTTTAATTTATAATTCTTTTTTAAAAAATCAGCTTGATGAAATCAATTTTTAGGATAAAACTATAAAATTATGAGCACTTTAAACAAAAAGCAACATGTATGAATTTAACTATGGCAATCTTCCAATAAAGATACCACTATAGGAATGTGAATGCTCACTCTGGGTCTGTCTTTACAGTCAGTCCAGGGATTACGTATCCTACACTCTTCGTTCTGAGCCCACGTTGCAGTCCATTTTTCTGTGCAGTGCCAATCAGGGCCATCTGTGTGACATGGACCACTGTCATTGTAAGACATTCAAAGACAGGAGTTCTGATGGTGGTTTCAATGCTAGCACCAAGGGAGAACGTACTTTGTCTCCTAAGGTCATCACACTGGAGGGGATAAATCGCTCTCTGGTTCTGTATCACTTAGTTACACTGCCTGGCACTCACTCATCTGGTCATTAACGCCTGTGCAAGAGAACTCTGAAATGCTACTTTTCATCAGGGGCATCAGGATACGTTTGCACTACAGATAGTTCCCACATTTCAGGCACTGCCTTTCTTAATCCCTTCCTTCTATTTCTTGCTGGTTTGTGTTTCATATAAAAGTTGAGAGCCATAAACCAAAACCAAAATTGAAAAGCTACAATTCTGAATAAATGGGAAGTTATTAGCCATATACTTGAGGACTAACAAATAACTTAAAATGTTTTCAGGCTACTGTTTTCTATATAAGGAAATGCAGCAAGGTTACAAGCCAATAAAATCATTAAACCATCATTTAGTTTTCAAAATACAAGGAAAATTTCACAGAAGAATCACTGTTAAAATAGAAAGTCTGTACTGACCAAAGAAAATGTGATCTCAATCAGAACATTAATGCTAATTCAACCAAGCTTTAAGAATGTGGCTTTTAAGGACAAGCAGATGGAGTTGTAGCCTTGGGCTAGCAGCTCACTGCCATCAGTTAGGTGGTATGAACTTGTCAACCAGTGAAGTCTGCCCTGTCTAAGGCCAGCTCTTCCAAAGTGCCACCCTTCTTTCCTTTGCTAATTCATTTGATTATAAATTTTATTTTAAAAGAAAATTCTTCCTCAACTATTTTCTTTCTACACTAATCATTTAAATTTCAGCTCTTTGTGCAAAGTGTTCTTGAGAAAGGAACCCATCAGGCTAAAGGAAGTGAGAGAAATGAGAAGAGCTTAGCATTGAGCCTAACCATGGTTTTGCTGAAAGAGTTTAAGAACAAAGCCCCGGACCATCTGTGTGCCACACAGTACAATGCCACACTTCAGAGAACGGCCGGTACAAATGCGGTGCAGACACAGGGAAATCGGAGCAACAGGAAAACAACCCTGGCCAGCGAGCGGCTTCCATGGTCAGGCTCCAAGTGGGACAGCTGCCGTACTCTGGCTAGGAGTGAAAAATCAGGGAGGCCCCACAGTCTGCCCAAATCAGTGACAGAAGTAGTATCTGGAAATGGGACTGTGTGACCCTAATGTCAGCGCTGCTTGTCCTAAATTACATACCTCCAGAGTAAAAGTGAAGTTACTGAGGTTCCCTACAAACAGAGACAACAAAAACAGCTTTTGGGATACAATCTTCCTACTCTCACCTTTTAGCTTACCGACTACCCTGACGTGAGGCTGTTTCTGCAACCTGGGATGCTTTCACACAGACCTCACTTTCCTGGCCTCTCCTCACCCCACACCCTGCCTGCCTCTTTCGGACACTTTTCCTGTGAGGATCTGTTCAGGGAGGCCAGGCTGATTCTCCACTGCCTCTTGTGATGATTTTCTCTCAACTCCAGCAACAACATGTGCACAAGTCTTTTCTTTTTATTTTCTGCAATGTGTATCTGCTGCCTTCCTTTCTGATCACAGATACGGTTTTTCTGCTCACCTACCTTGTCTACACTGACAGGAAAGCGTTCTGATGAGCCATTTCATTTCACAACTACATCAACCCTAACCCTTGCAAACAGTTTCCCCTCAAATGCTGGAAGAACTTTTTTTCCTCTGGAAGGAAAAGAAGTTTCCCTTTCAAAAGCTCTGAAATTTCCTTTTAAAAACTTTACTATAATTTTTGTGCTATAGATTTTACATCAAAGATGTGTGTGTGTGTGTGTGTGTGTGTGTGAGAGAGAGAGAGAGACAGAGAGAGACAGAGAGAGAGAGAAAGAGAGAGAGAAGCCATGCATAATTTAAGGATTGTCCAGTTTGGACAGAAAAACTCATCTGTGTCTCTTGCCTGTCTGTCCTTGGAGGTCACATGATACATTTGCTGGCTACTGCTGGCCCTGCTGCAGAAAGCAGGGATGTGAGTCTTACCTCCCAGTGGCTGAACACCAGCTGAGGGCTGGCCAGGCCACTCGTCCTCTTCCTGATCTCATCAGCAAAGCCAAAGCTTTCGGCTACAGGCAGCACCGCCTTGATGATGAACACGTCCGTCCCTTCTTTCATTTCCTCTTGAAGCACCCGGCCTTCTCTCTTTGACAAGACAGCATAGACTCGACCTACACAGCCAAAAATATTTTGAATTCACTGACTGGTCATCTAACATGAGCCACATAAGGACACGATCACTTACCTATCCTATAACAATCTGTTAAATATTAAGGCATGGATTTAAGTGTTTACTTACAAAAATTAGAAATAAAAGACAGCAAACCCCAGAATTATACTATCTGAAAACAATCTCACAACACAGCGTGAAAAGCTGGAAACTTATAAAAGCACTTTTCAATATAATTATACCTAGGAGTTATCCTTACGAGATCCAATGAGATGAGTGTGACTGGGTTCTGTAAACACTAAAATATTTTAAGAATTATGAGACAATATTAACATGATGTCATCATTATGATGACACAGGCTATGTGGGCTGAGCAAGCAAGTACATGATGGTATTGTATAAATATGTGCTTATATTCTTCTTAAGCTGGTAATATTTAAGTAGTGTAGTACTATTAGAGTTTTATTCCATTAGAAATTGATAGCATTTGGAGTTTTTCATGCCTGGTAACAGTTTCTGGCATGACATCACCAAAATTCTACCAGATACTACTCCTGGCTAACACTCTTCAGGCACAGTTCTGCCTCACACAAAGGAGGGAGGGGGAGATCGGCCCTTAGACTGGCATGTGTATGAATGTCCATGGGTACTCAAAGTAATCTTTCAACTCGGAAGCAGAATACACTGTAGAGAACAGAAATGAATTAATTAAAAACCATAGAAAATCCTGTAAAACTTGCTGTAGCTAGCAGATCCTCTTATTAGAGTTTCCTGTTTCACCTACTGCTCAAAGAATCATTTCAACTACACAACTGGCCTATGCATATGTAAATGTGCAGTATGGGAATCAGGCAGTGTCACAGCCTCCCAGATCCTCCTTTTCTAGGTCACGAGGTTGGTGACTCCAGCATGCAGTCCACCCACCCATTGTCACCCTGTGCTTTAAAGCAGGACTTGAGGACACAGCACCACTGACTTGTTCTTCTCTCCAACACAAGATTTCCCCTTGGTAGTGATAACTAAGAAGGATCAATGGAAACCATCTTCAGAAAACTTACAGTGTCATAAGGCCTTAGGGTTTTAAATAAAATGAATGTATGAACAAATGAACAAACACTGCATTAGTAATAAAAGACACTGTCTCTACTCTGCACCCCTAGCTGGCTACCATACCCTTCTTTCTTCCTCTTAAAAGGTAGCTCTTGTTTCTTATGCCTTGACCTCCCACACCTATGCTCTGCTCCTGCCCTGGCACTACGGAAACTGCTCGCTTGAAATTTCACAGCATATTCCTAACCTGATGGGTGCCTTTTTCTGAATTCTCATTCTGCATGACTTCCCTGTTTTTTTTTTTTTTTTTACTGGTACCCTTTAGGTATACATGATTACATTCATCATAGGAAATTTGTACCTGTACATGCTATAATTTGATTCTTTTTTGCCCATTCCCCTACCCACCCTTGTATCACTCTTCCTCTTATTTACAAAAGCTTTGTTTCACTTTTTCCTTCTTGTCCCTTCCTTCCTTCCTTCCTTCCTTCCTTCCTTCCTTCCTTCCTTCCTTCCTTCCCTTCCCTTCCCTTCCCTTCCCTTCCCTTCCCTTCCCTTCCCTTCCTTCTCCCCACCTCCCTAGTTCCCTTTCCCATTTGAACATTGTCTTCCTATTCCACAATACCTATTATGCGTTTTGGTCCTTATTTACACTTTTGGTTTCTCACACCAGAGAAATAATGCAGTAGTTACCTGAAGCTACAGACCAGTGCCTGTTTTGCCAATTCCTGCCGGTCTCAGCATTATCCCCTTACATCCTGGCCTCTGATCAGTGTTCTACTGTTCATCTCACTAACTCCTGAGGTGTGAACTTCTTCCTATGAATATTCTTTGAAGCTTCGTACTCTTCTTTGAACTCTCCCTATCAGGGAACCAATTTATTTGTTTGTGTGGCTTAAACTGGTTTCATGCCTGAGACTTGTAAGTTTACCTCTAAGCCAGACCCCTTCCACCACCTCAGTCACATTTACTATGGCTGCCTGAACATCACCACTGTGGAACCAACTTCCTCTTAAATTCAGCATGTCTAAGAATCACTGCCTACTGCAAAAGGCGATGCCGCACCCCTAACTGTAGTCATTCCCCTTGTGGTGTACACCAGAAATGTCAGTTACAGAATCACAACAGCAGCCTAGAGGAACTTAGGATCTACAAGTTCTGCTCCACTAGTCACTTCAATTCTGTACGCAAACTCTAAAACTCAGGGCCCCTAGGCAGCATTCCATCTCCCTACAGTCCTAACAGTCACACAAGCCCTGGGCCTCAAATCTGGTCCTCTCTAGTTTACGCGTGAGTCCAAGTTTCTACCCAGTTTTTATCAGATGGGACAAGTTTAATCCTTCTTCCACAAATCAGTCTTCTCTTTCCCAAATCAATGTTCCTGTGACAGGCTCTGAATTTCCTCTTTTATCTCTGCCACTTTCCCTACTTAAACTCCCATGATTTCTTTACTTCTCTCTTAATGTGTTACCTGAAAATGAATATACTGTAATACTTCTAAGTCTGACAAGTTCTAAGAAAAATAATACAACTACTATAATCATTAGTAATTCCCTTTAGGTTACACATTATTTGTCTGAGATACAGAAAAAAAATCTTACCGTAACAGCTGGTGGGTATAAACTAGTCATCTTTATTCTTCTACCTCATGCTAAGAAAAATTTTAAGGTGGTCTGTGAAAGTAAATATGAAACAACAGGAGTGAAAAGGATTGAGGAAGTTGGGGCAGAGGGACCAGGACAGGGAGCTAATGGGGACAAGATGCTGCTGCAGTGCAGGCCATAGCTCCTCCCTTTGCCGGTCATGCCAGAGGGCTTGGATCAATAACTGTAATTGAAACCAAATGTAATTAATCATGTACTGTATTTTTGGGCCATTTGATTTTAATTCCACTAAAACTACATTCCAAAACTAGGACATAGTGGTGGATCACTCAACAAAGGAAACACTAACAGGACTTCCCAACACATGTTGCTCTCATGACAGATAAGTCCAAGCTTCAGTGCACTCAGAGGCCCTAAACCTGCCACTGTTACCACTGGGAAATTAATGTGGCAAATCAAAGAAGACTTCTGCTCACATGGTCTTCAGGGCTGCAGACATCACTCATTCATTAGCTCACTTGCTAATGAATGATGCAGAAAGACCCTTGAGTGTTATATGAAGGGTACCAAGGAAGAATTCTTCAGGGAAATGAAGAGCTAGAGAGTTAATCACCTGGAATTGATGGATCTGGGCTAGATTCTCACCAACTACACTATGAATGTCTCAGTTCTATGCAGGGTCCTGAGACTGGCAATGATCCATGGTTTCAGCTCCTGTCAGAACCACAGCCAGAAACCAAGAGCACAGACTATGTGCTGAGCCAGGGAGACCACTCCTTGCCCACAGCACCCTCAGACCTTACAGCTCCTACAGCCAGCAACACATGGTCTCAGGCCAGCTCTATCTCAAATCTTCCCATCATTCACGGCCCATTCAAAAACAATTTACTGTATGAGATCTGATACCCTGAAGTTCAAAACATCGTCTTCCCCATTTGAACTGCACTGAACCTCATCTGTTCCATTATGACATTACAGATTCATATATGCACACTGCCTTCTTCAAAAACACTAGGACTAACCTGTTGATTCTATAGTCTTCAAAGGCATAAGACAACTACAGGTACACTGTTGTCTTTTTCCCAAATTAGGAAAGGAATCAACTGTTCACAGCATTGTTTTCACTAGCAGTAATCCAACAGGAAACAATGGGTACTTCTAACTTGGTGTTGATATCTAATGTAAATTAGAGAACATCTAATTAATAAGAATTATTAGAATGTTTCTGATATATTAAAACACATATGTCCTAACAATGTCAGCATTCATTCCTACACATTAAAACAGAACTACAGTACTCATAGTTAGGATTAAAACTTTGTTACTGCCTAACAGAAAGAGGTATTTTTAAATGTGAAGTTACTGCCAAAGATTAAAAAAAGCAAAAATGAAACAATAACAGGTTAAAAAAATACAGAGACAAATTTTTGCTCTCATAACAAGAAAGTAAAAATTCATAGCACTACATAGCCAAAAGCCCATTAAAGGGAACTATCATAGGTTAAAAAACTGAGAAAAGCAAAAGGGGGCAGGGTCTTGAGATTCTTTCTTCAAATGAAATAATTTTGAGATAATTATTTTCCCCCAAAATTTACCATTTTGACCATATGCAATGCTACCCATTTGTAAAAGCATTTATTGCCTTAACAATCTGTGTACAAAGAAATTTTAAAATTTTTTAAATTTTAAATTTTAAAAAAGATTAAGGAAATTCATTTTGCTAAATAAAAACAAACCCTAAAAATAACTGATGCTGCTTTCTAGAGAATTACAGGAATGGTCAACAAAGTCTGACATTGTATCAGAAAATATTTTAACAGGAAGATCCTACCCACAGGAAGCAAACCAAAGGAATACAGTAAACTCTCTTCATTTCTTTTATCAGGTGAAGTTGCTGATTTAGAAAGAAATAGGAAAACTGCCAACCATGTTGATAGACCTAGGACTTCAGAGGCTGGCCATCAACAGCAAAAAGCCCCTCGAAAGCAATACAGACAGAAGAAGCCTCTAGGAGATGCCAGTCTAAACAAGACAACCTCGAAGTACTTCAAAAGGGGGAAAAAAAGTTCAGGCCAGACCTAAACAGTTTCTTTAGCCTGTTGGTAACAAGAAATTGTATTAAGAAATGGTACCAGGGACAATGGTTGAGAGACAGTACACTGAAAAACCCACAGCCATGTGGCTGCCACAGCAGAGAAATAAATGGGTGTTCCAGCATGCGTGTTTGCGGCTGTCGAGGCCTGGCACAACGGGAACTGTAGTAGATAAGGCAAGGCAAGAGGTACTTTGCCACAAAGAGAAAGAAGGACAAATAACCCAAGGGCTTCGGGAAGCCTCTGCCCAGAAAACACCAGAGCGGAGTCTGATGGGAAGACAAAGAAAGGCAGGATGGGATGAAAGAACCAATGACAGATGGTATTTCAAGGTACCATCCTAGGGAGGCCTTGTCACTTGTAGGGTCCAGGTGGTGATTTCCTATTAGAAACAAGAAAATGGACAGAGGGATTTGACAATGTGCTAAGAATTTCAATCTGATAAATGCCAATTGCAGATTCTGGTTTCAGGTGGCATGCTGAAAAATTGTCTTTTCAGAAAACAAAAGGATAAATGTGACTTGAAATGGATCATGCAATGTGTAGAAAAAAATGTATTCCCACTATTTTGGAAGGAAAAATAGCTACCATCATCTTCAGAGTAACGACAGAGCCCCTGGACTTTGGGAGGATCAATTCAAACATACGGTGGGCAATGAGAAACCAAACCGAACCAAACCAAACCAAACTGAACCGAACCAAACTGAACCAAACCAAAAAACAACAGGTTTTAAGATAATGGACCCTATGGAGAATCTTTAAAAAAATCAATGATGAATGACCAATACAACCTAAGCTTTATCTACTGCAATTGCTAAGCTGATAATCAAGGGAATAGATACAACAGACCTCGACTTCATCAAAATATTTGATTCATAACTTGCTGAGTTTTACTTCTTTCCAGACAAGAACACATGAAAAAAAAAATAAAAGGAACTCATGTGTGAAGATTGAAGATATTTTTGCCATTAAAATATTTCTTTTACTGTTATTGTCATGCTTATTATATACACAACTTAAGAAGTTTATTATATGACTCAAATTCCTGTTAGGTAAATACAGGAGTTGGTTAGACTACACAATTTTTACAATCTAACCAATCATCATCACAGGAAGACGTAATTTATTTTTAAAAACAGAAATGGGACTGACCCTAAGTTTCCATATGAGGTGATGACAAGATGTAAGCCTTAAACTCCATTAAAGAGTCTGAATCCCATGTGGAAGGTACCACATATGTCTGTGCTCTTACAGGCTGGATGAGCTCTCCGGTTCTGTGTTCAAACTCAGTTTCCTTATTTAAGAGAGATGCTGACCAAGGACAGATGCCCATAAGACAGGAGCTGCAATGGTGGAAGAGAACGTTGTGGTTTACATTCTGATGTCCCTCAAGAGCCTCAGGCTCTCACAGGTGGGTCTTCTGGAAGAGGACTGGACTGTGTGTACCTCCCTCCCCAGCTCTTTCTTTCACTTTCTGCTTCCCGACTACAGCATGAACAGTTCTCTTCTGCCACGTTGGTTCTTCTTCAGAGCCTGCTGACCATGGACTGAAACACAGGTCAAAACCAACTTCTCCTTTAAATTTTGGTGTTGGGTACTATGTTCCAGCAAGGAGGAAAGTGATGAAGCAAAAAAAAAAAAGGAGAAAACTAATGCTTTTCTAAAATTCAAGAAGTGTGATAGATGGAGTGAAACAGATGGTGGTACCTAGCTGCAAAGGAGCAGGAGATGGGCTCTAGGCCCAATACAGCAAAGACACACTGACCACAGCACTGAGGATGAGCTGCCCATCTACAGAAATATTCAGAGGTGGTCTGACACATTAGAGAATGGCTCTGAAGTCTTCCTTTATGGAAATGAAGGAATTAGAACTTATCTCTGCCTTAAGAAAGTTCTAAATGAAAATGCAGAAAACACGCAAAAATTCTTCAGATGAGTATTCCCTAAACTAACCTATATTTTCAATGAGATGCTGACAGGAGCTGTATGCATGTGAGGCTGAAAAGCACTATTCACTGCAGGTGACATTTGGAGACTCAGTTTTCTTTACAGCACACACTGGCTTTAAGTAGTCTTGCAGTTACTAAATCTCGGTGACTTTGTTTTAACGCAGCTGTTTTTGAAACGCTGCTCTGGGTGCTCTGTTTGTCTCACAGGAAACTTACTGTGAAGTAAGCCTAAATTTCTTTTTGGTGGTGGGGGTGGTGGTATACCACCACCACCCCCACCACCAAAAATTTAAGTACCACGTGGGCAACTTAGCAAGACTATCTCACAGTGAAAAATCAAAACGGGCTGAGGATGTAGTTTAGTTGCAGAAGTCCTGCATTCAGTCCCCAAAAATGTCTACTCTACTCCCAAACAAAAGCTTAAATTTCTGCTTTCAGGAGTTAAACAGCAAAAAGCAGCTTACTGAAAGAATGCAGTTACCCACACAGAGGACCTAGGCCTAGAGGGAGTCAACAACCTGGGTCCCTGTGCTCCTCTCACCACTGCTGTGCCTGCTCACGCCCTCCTAAGGAAAAGACATCTGCTGGCTCCAAGGGGTGTGTTCTCATTCAAACTGTCTATCACCAACTACTGCCCTCTTTTCTCAGAGGTGAAGTAGGACTGTTAAAAACAGTCACTATCTGTCACAGCTTAATGTTTTCTGAGATCCCAAAGGCTGTTTCTCCCAAAGAGAAAAAAATCAGAAATGGATGAAACCCTCAGCTGATTTTATTTTTCAGAAAGGACACCAGAGGGATTCATACAGCCCTTCTGTGTTGTCGGTACGAAGTGCTTTCTTGCTGTGCGTGGTGGTGCATGCTGCAATCCCAGCACTCAGGAGGCATGAGGATCACCAAGAGTTCGAGGCCAGCCTGACCTATATAGTAAATTCAAGGCCAGCCTGGATTACAGAGCAAGACTTTGTCTCAAAAACAAAACAATACAACACAACACAACAAAACATGCTCCCTTATTCTTCAACCACTTTCAGGACGACTTTGACTACCAAGCATGGCACACTTACTCCCTGGAGCAAAACAGATGCACAGGCTGGGATGGTAACATATAGGCAGCTTAACCTTCATCCACCAGACCTTTCATGACAAAAAAAAAGATTCTGTTTACTGCAAGTGGAAAGGTCTATTGGTCAGTAGGCATGTATGGGCCTTCCTCAAGGTTTTAGTACTTAAGGCCTCTAGCTATCTAAGATCTTAACTCCTTAGTAAATTAGAAGATGATATTGCTTCTGCAAAAACACTGAGTGTAGGACCTGGAGACTTCATTACTGCCAGGGAACCTCTCATCTTTACCTCCCACCTTACCGAGAACATCACTGGTGGCCATGATGTCACAAGTATACATAGCTGCCATCAGGCGCTGTGGTTTCACCTGCAGGGCATAGCGACACGCTTCCTTCATGGTGGCAATCAGCTGTCCTGAGAAAGGCCCATAGCAGTCAGTGACTGAAGGTTCTCCTTTCGGGGAAGTCCTCTTCTCAGAAACATCAGAGCAGCCAGCTGGTGGCTCTTGGTTTTCATCTCCACCAGGACAGCTTCTCTCTCCCTCCTGGCCCTCTCCTACCACACGACTGTTTTCATGATTCTGGTTGCTAATTGCTCCTTGTTCCTCAAGTTTACTTATGTCCCATTTTTCCAGAACAAAACAGACACCCATGAGGGGCTCCTCACACATGGGGCCAGAGAGGGTTGCTAGCTGGAAGCCACTCACAATGCTATTGCCTAGGTCTCGGTATCTACTGGCCGCCTGGGAGGCTCTGCCAGCTGCGCCTGTCCACACTGAGTTCTGGAAGTCCACACTTCTACTGACCAGTATGTTGGGCCCACACTTTCTTGGGCCAAATGACCAGATTTGGTCAACAGTATTCCGCCATTTTCTTCCTGTTAGGTGTTGCTCCAGTTTTCCTTTGAATTCCCACATTTTCTCTTGGGTTTTCTGATGAATCATCTGAGTATTTTTGCCCTCATCTAATAAGGATGTCAGCTGTTCCATAGAACGAATCAAATCGCTGTTTTCTTCCAGAATTTGAGTGACTTCTTCTGGAAGGGGCATGGCCCGGACACTGAGTGTGGCAAGTTTGTTGGGGGTTGTGATGGTGATAAGCCCATCAGAGTCAACCTGGACCCCTTCAGGGATTTTGCTCTGATCATCTCTTGTTTGGTGTATGACTGCAACCTTCTGTTGTTTGCCTATTTCTTCATTGACCATGTCAACTTTTGGGGGTTTTGTGATTGTTTCTCTGAATGGAATAATGGGTTCTGATACACTGATATGAATCTTTGCAAACCTACAAAATCAAGAGAAATAATAAAGAGTTACAATCAAGATGGTATCAATGCATCCTTTTATGCAATGAAGGAAGACTGTGCACAAAAACAGAAACTAAAAATTATTTTACTATGAAAAACTGTAATTTATAATATATCACAATTCAGATATAATACTGCTTTCATTTTGGCTTGAAAAGAGTGCCTCTAATAGGAACACACCTTCAGGGGGTTCTATGCTTGTAATGAAATTTCACCACTTTGTTCATTCTCAAGATAAATAAATCATCTATTTAGACAAGAATGTTTTGAGTGGAAAATAAATGTTTTAACGAGACTTGACATATGAATTCTTCAAAATACAATTTGCCAATCTAAGAGTCTGGAGAAGACAAGCCCAATCATTATCGCTCTAAATGCATACTGAATTAGAGAATTTCAGGAAAGCTAGTCAAATCTTCACAATATATTTTGCTTCGATAATAAGGCTCAGAGGCTGTCAGGATAATACCTTCATGGTGATTGCTGAGCATTTGAAATGTGGTCAGTACAAATGAAAGGAATGACTGCACTTTAAAACAGTCACATGTCGCTGCTGAACATTTGAAATCTGGCTACCACGACTGAGAAACTGGATTTTAAATCTTGATTTTAACTAATTTGACTTTAAAGAGTTTCACACGGGTAATGGCCATTGCACTGGTTAGCACAGATACTGAGCCATGACCAGGCACCAAGTTCAGAAAGCCCTTTTTCCCACATAATACAAGTTGAGTTTCACACTGGCCTTTCTTCTAAATGAAGATCTAAGTTCGCATAGGACAGAGTCTATAAAGTGGCATGGACAGATTCTGATGATGATGGAACCAGGCAAGCTCTCTGCCTCCTAATCTATCCATTCCTCACTGTCAGTCACTACAGCCATTGCTGACAATATGGATGGGTATTAAGAATGTATGTATATGCATGTATATGTATACATACACATTAGAGGAATTTTTCCTTAGGAAATTTTTGAAATGTCTATATTTAATTCTAGATTTTCTATAGTCTATAGAAGTAGGTGAGATATCTAATCTTATGATTTCTGATAAATTTGAAAAGTCAATAGTTTTCTGAAAATGATATCCAAATTAATTTTAGAATACAGAATCTGATACACACTATAACATGTGGAAGAAAATAAAAATGTGGAAAGGTTACTTCCAATAAAAGATATCATTTTGTAATGGAATGTGGTGGAACAAACCTATAATCCTAGAACTACAGAAGGCTGAGGCAAGAGGATCACAATTTCAAGCCCAGCCTGAGCCACTTAGTGAGATTCAAAAAATGAAACTTGGGTTGGGGTTGTAGCTCAGTGCAAAGGCCCTAGTTCCATCCCCTCTATTACTTTAAAATAAAAGTTATAGTTTTGTTAGTAATTAGACAAAGCTATAGTTCCGTCTTGCCAAAGAATTCTGATGTAGAAGCTAAAACTACTATACAATGAAAAATGAGTGAGTACATGTGCATTTTGTTTTTGATGTTCACTTCTTATGCATGAGGTAAGGGTTAGCACTGTGAGTGTTCTACATTCAGTAGTATTAGTATTATCCTCATTTTGTAGAGGGGAACATTAGCGAAGACAGATTAAGTTTCTTCTCCAAATGGCTAAGTAAGTGGAGAATTTAGGATCCAAATCTAGGTCTAAGTTCAGAATCCACACTCCTAGTCATTGTGATACACTGAAAAATGGTATAAAAACAGTACATTAAGGAAAAAATTTACAACAATCTTTCGTAAATCATAGGCTATTATAAAAATTAGTTTATATTAGCTCTGTTACAATATCAAATTAAAATGTCAACTTTTAAAATCATCTTTAAAAATACAAAATTGGCATTCAAGAAAATTCAATACCTATTCTTCATTTTTACATCTGAAAACAAAAAAGACTGAGCATCTATGCATGATCTTCTTTCTTAGCATCAGAAGTGCTTAAAATAAAAGTGATAAAGAGTAGTATTTCAAAATAACTAGAGCAAACATATACTACTGGAAAAATTTTTGGAAGCTGCTGTTTGCAATCAGGATTAAGACAAAGGTGCTTTCTGTTACAAGTCCTGTTTAGCATTGTACTAGAGGATTCGGGCAATATTATAACAGAATAAAAATACAAATATGAGAACTATACAAACCATCATCATGGGCTAAAAATCTAAGAGTCTTTAGAAGTTATAATAGTAAATAGTTGCAGCATAATTGCTGTATTCCAGAATAATATGCAAAACCCATTTTATTTCTATCTACTAGTAAGTAATAAGCAGAATATGACTTTTTAAATTTTTTGACAACATTGGGCATTGAACCCAAAGCCTTGTGCTTGTTATGCAAGTTCTCTACCACTTGAGCTAGGTTCTTAGCCCTAAGAAATGCTGTTTATAAAGTGATTTAGGTTGCCCATTTAATGACACATATCACCTTCATATAGAAATATAAAGATTTCCAGAAGGTTCACATTGAGGAGACCATGACAATAAGAAAAGTCTGTCCTAATCACACCTCTATTTACAAAGCTTTTGTTTTGTTGCCCTTATATGCGCTATGTGCTTAAAGTAAAATATACATGTATGAAAACATTTACAATTCAATCTAAAAATGCAAAATAGCTCAAATGTAGGAAATAAATTCCATTTTTTTAGTCAGTAAAAATTATATTATGATCCAGTGACAGACCCTGTCTGAATGGAGGGTATTACATTTTCCTCCAAACATAAGCCATAGTCCAAACTTTCCTAGTATAGGAAACACTGTAAAACACCTCATCAATTGTGGACTTATCCATACTTTTTCCATCTCTAACACTTTTTTTTATCTAACCTTTCTTTTAAGTCATCCAAGCACCTCTGAAGGTGAACTTCCCCTGCTGTGACCAAAACGTGTTCTCCTGTTTCTTGAATTAAAATCTGGACACAGGGATCAGCTTGGTTCAACAACTTCATTCCTTTTACAAGCTGAGGCATTTCACCTAGGTTAATAAATAAAATACTGATTAATTATTAGAACCAATACAGTCTAAAAACAATAGCCACTAATGGGAAAATGACAATGAAATAAAATCTTAAAGTAATGGCTAAAGTTTTTTTTTTTCTTCCAAATAAAGCAGCAATGTGAATAAAACCACCTTCCATGCACTGACCTGTATAGCCAATGAGACATTCACAGGTTTACCATCAAGACCCCAAAGCTGATCTACACAACTTCTTTAAATGACCAGTAGACACAAAATCATTCTTATAAAAATTAAATTTATGATGCAGTACCACCTAACTCTCATTATAAATGCACATATTATATACCCAGAAATATAACAAAACATGTCCTCAAATGGTGCATATAACATCAACAAAACAACCAGAGAATCATTTAATATGATAATCAAGAAATTTTATCAGAACTTCACACCAGAAGTAACTAGTTGTGTAGCTTCTTGATTGAACCCTGAATTTTGGAATACACAAACCAGCTACTGCCCCTGCTGACCAATGGTACTGTCTGTACTGCACTTTGTGCTTTTAGTGCTTACAGTAGTAAGTCCCCAACTTACGAAGGAAGTCCATCCAATCTGGGAGAACTGTTCACAAGTTAGGGACTTCCTGTAATTACTTCTTCCCTACAATTCATAGGGCTTGAGGATGGATAGGGGCTGTGAGAGTTGTTTTTTCACCCATTTTTTCCTACTCAGCTCCTCAGACTCACACAAAGGAAGCCAGAGGGTCTCTTGCCGCTGCTCAAACAGAGATGAACTGTGAAAGCATTTTTATGCAGTACTGTTTTAATTCTACAACTGAAGATAAGACCCAGAAACTCTTCAATGCTTTATTTCAACATGCTAAACATACAAAACCACAGGAACTCTTTGCAAGGCAGTGGTTTTTAACAAGTCTTACAAAAGTTTATTATTAGCTGGCAGAGGAAAATATTAAAACTTTTGTGCCTGTTTATTTTTGAAATAATTCTTTTAGTTGAGTGAGGTGGGGCACACCTATAAACCCAGCACTCTGGAACACTAAAACAGGAGGATCATCACTTTCTGCCCAGCTTGGGTAACTCAGCAACCTAGCAAAGTCCTATCTCAGTTAAAAAAGGGCTGGGGATATAGTTCAGTATGAAGGCCCTGGGCTCAATACTGAGTACAGAAAAACTTTCTGATAGTAACTAACACTTGGTGATACCAACCCTGTGACTGACAAGCACTTTGCCAATATGAAATCATGAACTGTGGGGTAGATACAATTAATGCTCTCACTCTGTAGTTGAGGAAACAAGTATGGAAGAGCTAAGGAGCTTTGCTCAACACGAAGAGCAACACTGCAGCAGAATCTGGCTGTGAGGCCAGTGAGCAGGCCAAGGTGCCCACACTCCACAGGTGCAAAGCACAGGGCCACAGTCACAGCCACTCTGGGCACAGGTACTGTAAGGCAGGTAGGGTGGGCTACTCCATATGCAGGGCCCGCAGAGGCACTTAGCCCTGTGCTTTTCAGCACTCTGTCATTTTCCTTTGACTGATTTGGGGAACTTACAGATATCACCTAGTGTTACTATCCTAACCTTCACAGAATTTAAAAATTGGCTTAAATGGATTCCTAAAGAGAGCCCACCGATAACACTAGTAACACATGCGTATCACCACCAACACCACTACCATCCACAGCTTTTCCCAGCTCTCCATTAGCCAAACTGCAAAGTCAACACACACTTAAAATGTTTCTTCAAGATAAAGATGACAGTGTAACAATAAGAACTATTTTAAACAAAACTGAAACATGGAGAAAACATTTTCAATTTATTATTATTTATTAATTTATTTATTTTTGGTCCTGGGAATTGAACTCAGGGCTTTGCACTTGCCAGGCAGGCGCTGTGGCACTGAGATAATATTACTGGCCCAAAACTGATTATTTTAAAATGTTCTCATTGACAGTCATTGTGTGGCTAAAAACAATGTAATCAGTACATAGCACACAAACTTCTCAAAATTTAGAAGGTGATTTTTCTACCCTATTTAAAATCTTCCAAGTGGATAGTTCATTAAAGACATAAAAATTAATACCTCGTAGGTAGCATAAGAAAAACTAACATTAAGAAAAACAGATACCTCGTATCCCCATTTCTTTAAAGCTTTGTATGGTGGTAAATGGGATCCTGCAATGGATGCCACAACTTGGTAAAGGAAGATGTGATGCATTTCTTTCACAGAACTGTGCAATTCCATGAAGTGGTTTTTCCAGGGATAATAACTTAAAAATAAAGTGCTAAGGGGCTGGGGATTTAGCTCAACAGCATAAGTGCCTGCCTTGCAAGTGTGCAGTCATGAGTTCTATCCCCTTTACCAAAAAATAAATAAATAAATAAAATAAAAAATAAAGTGCTATAATAAAAGGAACCTAGAAGCAGACATTTGAGAAGCAATATAACAGTGTTAAGGCAAGATCTTCAAAAACAATGAGGCCTTGTTGTACAGCCAGCTTCTAATTCAGCCGCAACCATGTGGCTCCTAACAATCATGCTGTTATGCGTTCCCTGCTACAGTGAGTAAGGCTGGCCTGTGTGACCAAAAGAACACTCTGGAGGTGGCCACATGTGATTGTGAGGGCCAGCTCCAGGGTATTGGCAGAAGCCAGTGACCTCACCTTATGCTTCAGGACCCCTGGGCAGCCACAAGAAGGTCCAGTGAAGGGGAGCCCAGGCTCAGGGAGCAGCAGCTGAAGGGCAGCTGAGCCTTCCAGGCGGTTACAGTCCCAGGTGATGTCTCACTGCAATCGTGGTGAGACACCAAGCTGAAGGGCCCTCAAACTCCTAACCTAAGGGACTGTTAAACAAATGACTTGTGTTGTTCCAAGCTGCTAAGAGTAATGTGCTATGTAATACTAGATAACTCACAGAATTACAAACCACAATCACAAATAAGTGAGGTATATCTACAATATGAAGCTCCATTGTGTTGGTTTCTTTTCTTTCATTGCTGGGTCAAAATACTAGATGCCCAAAATTAAGGAAGGAAAGGTTTATTTTAGCTCACAGTTTGTAGAGATTTTATCCATAATCAGCTGGCTCCAAGGCAGGGTGACATGGCACAGGGTCAACAGTTTAAAGCAGAAGTCAGCAAAAGCAAATCTGCTCCCTTATATTGCATGTAGACTATCCACCCACACCATCTCCACACCCTCCTCTTCTAGAGGAGGGTGTTTACAAAGTAAGGACCCTGGCTCCCTGCAGAATGTTAAACTTCTAAACTTCTCAAATTGACACAATGTATCAACCATTACCGCCATCAAAAACAAAAAGCTGAGGCCAGAAGATCACAAATTCAAATCCAATCTGGGGAATTTAATGAGCGCCTATGTCAAAAGAAAAACCAAATAGGGTTGGGAAAGTAGCTCAGTAGTAGAGTGCTTATCTAGTCCTGGGCTTAATCCTAGTATAAAAAACAAACAAAAAATTACATCACTTTAATTTTAATTTTTTAATAATTTCTACTTTTATGTTTCACAATGTTCATGAAACATGCATGTATCCACAGAAACAAAGGAAGAAATGCCCATTTTCATCTTAACTAACAAGAATAAAGGTGAAAGATTCTGAGATAAATAGGATTTCTTAAACTTCTCCTAAAGATGAAGATCCAGAATTGCCACTGAGATAGAAGTTTGAATCCTGAATCAACTGCTAAGTGTAAAATCTTGAACAAGTTAATTACCTTTTCCATGCCTCAGTTTCCCTCATGTGAAGATAGGATAAAAATAGCACCCTAAGTTCACATAGCTTTTAAGAGAATTAAATTTAATGAAAAGTACTCAGTAAAATGTATGGACTACAGGAGGGATCAGTGATAATAAAAGCAACAATGGCTTTGGGATGTTTGCAGTCTCCAGGCTTCAGCAGAGTAGGTCTTACATGCATGGAGCAGCTGTGACATTTTTTGACTCCTGCCTGGGAAATCAGAGCAAGACAAGTGAGAGAACAAATGGATTTGCTTCTGCCTGAAAGGACAGTAACAGGTGTGTTCTGGACCAGCCCATCTGGTCTGTTAAAAGGAAAGAGAAGAGGGGCGGGGACACATGTTAGTCAACAGTGGATTTGTCCAGTGCCTCTCCATCCAGGCTTAGTAGGGAGTCTGGCTATAAGACGGAGCAATACTTCAACAGTCATGGGACTCAGGAGAAAGACGTACTATCCCAAAGGAAGTGTGTTAGGGCAAAGACTAAACTCACAATAAATATCTTATGAAGACACAGGAATGAATACAGCACCTAGCTCTCTCAGATGTTCTGAATGTAAAATATGGTGCTGACATTACAGACCAATGAGTACAAAATTTAAACAGTGAAAGATACAAATGGGACACTTGGTAAAACAACCAAGAAATGCATGGTAGATCCAGTAAAAACAACACAGTCAGTGGGAGAAAGCAGCAATGTTTTTTAAAATTATGAACAAAAATGGATGTCCCTTCCAACCATTTGTTTACTTTTTACAAAAATTTAATAAAATAGAGATGAATACACTTTGGCATCCAGAAGGTTAACCCTGCATAATTCTCTGTTTTAGGCTATCTCACTTCTGGACAAGGTAAAGGAAGTTAATCTTGAAGACATTCTGCCTGGGACAGGACCTGCATCTCATGTTCCTGTTGTTCTGCAGGGCAAGGCTTTTACTTGGCTTGGATACCAGCACAGACCAGCATACAACCAAAAATTATATACTTGTATTAAATATTAAAACTTAAATGATCAAGTATTTGTTAATTCCTATTTGTATACTTTTGACACAAATGCAATAAGAAAAACTAAGTAAGAGAACAAATACATCTCAGAACGCACCTTGGTTGCCAGATTCCAATGTCACAATTTAAACAAACTGAGTTTTCTTGAACTCTGTGCTTTTTTAGGGTTGGAGGCAGTGGACAGTGTGAAAAGCCATCATGTCTCACGGTCTCTGAACACATCCACAAAGCAGAAGCTGGCTAGACAGAGCATGGGGTGAACCCAAGAGGCAAGCCAGGCACTTTCAGTCCAGTTATATCCAGAAACACCCCTGCCTCTGAGGCGCAAGACAGGACAGAGCCCAAAGTTAGAGGCACAGTCCTCCAAGTACCTGTCCAAGGTGTCCAGGCTGAGGACTAATTCAGAGAAGGGATGAGTTTTTGGAAAGTCCAGTCAGGGGAGAGGAAGAACACACACATACAGGCCCAGTTGGGCCATCACACACCAGACTGCAGTTCTCTGGGAAGGGATCAGTGAAAGGCATGTAAAAAAAAAAAAAAAAATACACTCATAAGGACTGGCCAGGCAGATGGTAAAACCAAAGGCTAGCATTCATTATGATATGATCAGATAGCCAGGAGGAAACTGCAGGAAATATTTTCTAAGGAGAAAGGATTATGCTTAGTGTCTAGATAATCCAGCAAGCCTAGAAGAAAGCAGCTGAGGATGGATTTTCAAACAAGGAGCCTGGGATAAGATTCTGACTTGGAAGCAGTAGAATAAAACATAAGTTATGCTGAGATACACAGAGATTGCAGAGATGAGCCTGTCACTGCCATCAAGAATATCATCTCCTTGGACAGCAAAGCTACCTAACCATGCCATGTTCCTAAGAAAAGCTTGATGCCCTCCAAGGGTTGCAACTATTACACATATCAACAAAAACTCACAGTACACTGCAGATCAAATCTTGGGACACCAAGTAATAAATACAAGCACTTAAGTAAGGTAATGAACATCACTTATAATTTATAGGGAACCTTAGCACAAAAATCCATGTGTATATATACAGTAACAAGTACAAAAAGCTGTTTTTGTTTTTGACTGATATGGATACACAATGTGGATCACATGCCCTTAAAAATAAGTTCACTTACTTGGATGTTTTGGCTCAACAGCAACTCTCACAATAGGGGTGGCTTCAAAGCTGAGTGGGATGAAAGGTGGGCAGGACGGCAGGCTACACAGGGTCGCAGATTTTAGCACGAAGTCTTGAAGGCCTCCTATTCCTGCAAAGAGAAAAAGATCTGCAGGGTCAATACAGGACAGTACATTTTGAATTTATGTTAGGAACATAACTGCAGTGACATTGTATATGTATCATAAAGCTGAACACTTCCAAAATGATGCACAGAATGAGGCAAAGCTTTGTTGTAGTTTTTATAAACCTGGGTACTAACTGCTGTCAAAAGCATAGAAATTGTGCAAGTTTTTGTTTGTCAGATGTAAAAATCTTAATACATGAGATTTGGTTAAAGGATACCTGCTTCAAATACAGAAATGATCATTTCCAGATGTATTCCTCTGCAAACAATGATGCTAATTATAACTTTGCTTTTAAGAAATATTAGATGGCTGCTGAAATAACCTCTTTTGCCAATCCACTTGCCCATGGATAAAAGGAAATGACTGAGCCTGAAAATGTTATGTCGCTGTGGAGTCCCTAACGCTAGTGATTCTCTATCCCCCTCAGATTTAAAGAGAAAACATCCCTCCAGCTTTCCAGGCTCCTGGCTGAGTGCAGCATGAGACTCTGAAGGGTGCACAGACCTTGCTGAGCAGAGGAGAGAAGAGATTATCCTAAGTGAAAAGATGAAGAGGCTTCTGAATCTCACATCCACAATAAGAGTGGACAACACTGTAAGGCACAAGTACTGGCTGATACATTGCGTCAACTTGAGAAGTTTAGAGTTTAATTAAGTGATTCAGCAGGGGGCCAGGGTCCTCACTTTGTAAACAGCCTCATCCTGTGCTACAGGAAGATATGGAGATGGTGTGGGTGCTACATATGCCCTGGGGAGTGGTAGCCTGCTTAAAAGGAGGGAAAAAAGGCTTGCTCTCCCCACTTTTTGGCTGTTGTGCTTTTGCTGTTTTCTGCCACCTTGAACTCTTGCTCCTGTGCCTTGCTATCTTGCCTTGGAGCCAGCTGATTATGGACTGAACCCTTTACAAACTCTTTTATTTGGCATCTAAGTTTCAGAGCTTAGACAGTAGTGCTTTCAAAGAACTGATTAATATTTATTCAACTTTCCCTTGGCCTCTCAATGATTTGAGCTTTAAGGACACAGACACAAAACAGGTACTTCAGAATGTTTCATCAATGAATAAATGAACGTGAGCACAGTTCCATTCTCACAGCTTTAGATCTGATGGAGTGATAAGCAATTATAGTGCAAGGTGACCATGTTACATTGGGAAGGGAACATATCTTCCTATGCAAAGAGAAACTATAAAGTTTCAGGTCAATGTTGCAGGTTTCCTGGAGAAATTGACATTCAAAAGAACTGGGACAGACCTGCAGAGGGTATGTGAGGGGCAGCTGAGGTGCTGGAAATGGGACCACTGGTGAATGAAGCCAGCAAGTGCCTTTACAGACAGTTGCAGGGTGCAGCAGGGTGCAGCAGAAAACCAGATTGAATATACAATTTCTTCTCTTTTATTTTCACCTCTTTGCCATCAAGTCTGCATGCATTCTTGCTTTATTTGCTTTGGAGCCAGGAGGGTAGGTGTTTAGGTACAGGTCTAACCTTCTGCAGTAATGGAAGTAGTGCCACTGGCAGCTGGTTATATTGCTCATAATGGCAGTTCTTTAAACAACAGATTTGTTAACTGAAATTAGAATTATGTTTGGTATATGATATGAACTACATATTTAATTTTTTGTTTATGCTGTTAACTAGTTAACTGTGACAGTGTAGTGACTTCATTGCAACGTATAAATCTGTATTCACTGACACAGTCACTTATGAATTTTGTATCTTGTCCCAATGACCTAATTTCATATTTTGTATAGTAACACATGACTTTAAGTGTCACTCCTTAAAGATAAATAATTAAAATAAATGGCGAAACATAAAAAGTTCATCATGGAAGAGAAAAAATGCTCAATTCAGTTGAAAATAATACTTGAATTTAAGACAAAAAGGAAGGAAGGCAGGGAGGAAAGGAAGGAAGCGGAACCCTGGTGTGGTGGCACATTCCTGTAACTCCAGCATTTGGGAGTTTAGGCAGAAGGATTGCTGTAAATTTAATGCCAACCTGGAATACATAGCAAGATCTTGTCTCAAAAGAAAAAAAAAAATCCAAACAGCACTGAGAATGGTGGTATACACCTGTCATCCCAGCACTCAGGAGACTGAGGCGGGAGGAATGCTGCAAGTTTGAGGCAACTAGTGGGCTATGGAGTGAATTAAGGACCAAGCTGCAAGACTTTATGTCAAAACTCAAAAAACAAAACAAAACAAAAAAACCCCAAACAACCCTCTCCCAGAAAACAACAACAAAAAGAAGAGTGAAGGGAAGGGATTAGATGTGACTTTATAGGCCAGGAAACCATAACTGACTCCTTCTACCATTAAACTCTCAGTATTTTCAATTAAAAATAGGAAAGAAAGCCAGTCAGGATGAAATAGTAACTCTAGTATAGGTACACAAAGGGTCCTGGTTGAAATGATCAAAGCAATAGAAAACGGAGGCAAAACTGAATGGAGAGGTGAAACTACAGAAGGTCACCTCAAACTGTGAGCGATTTCTGCTTGCTGTGGATCACATTAAAGAAAAATATTAAGGATAAGTTCAGAACTCTTGATAAAGCAGCAAACTTCAGGGGAGAAATGCAGATGGGCAATAAAAGTAAACTCATAGAAAAAGATCAGCAGGAAAGAATGAAGAGGTCAGAAACAGTCCCACACAGGTGTGGGAGCAGGAGAATGATGGAGGGAACAGTGGGACACCGAACGACCTTGTCAGCGAACAGCATGCAGACAACTAGCTCATGATTTCGAAGAATAACAAAATCGCATCCGTTTCATACAGTCTCTGGAAACTAAATTTCATGTGGGTCAAAGACCTATGTGTGGAAAATAAAAGTTGAATGCACACATACAAAAAGAATTTTTTAAAAATCCTATATAAAACAAAGAAAAAACACAACTGAGAGTGTAAAGTGTAAGATGATACCTTAAGACCAAAGGCTCATACTTCTCATAATTTTAAAAAACCTTTGCAATAAAAGGTACTATAAATAAAGCTAGAAGACACATGTTTCCAATGTCTAATAGAGACAAAATTGTAAGTACATGCAAAGGATTAGCACAAACCAATGATAAAAGATGAGCCACCCAATAATATAGATAAGGAATACAAGCAGTTCCAAGATAAGACACTGAGAGAAAAGGAAGTCCTGGGTACTCAAAATCATAAAGGCTCGACCTGATTAATAAGGTAAGTGCAAATTAAAGCAAGAAGTTACTATCTTACACCAATACAAGTGGCCTTAAACCTGATGAAATCTCATGTTGGTGAGCATGTGCAGAAACACGCACATCTTTTGTACTGCAGATGAACAACAGTCATCACATGTATGGGGCCTGACATGGGTACCTGCAGGCAGAGGCAGGTGCCTTGTAATGTGCAGAAATATCATACTGTATAAGGAGTTATACCTTTTGTACAGATTTTACCTTTTTTGCTGGACAAACCTGCTAATAACATGCTCAAATCTAATTCCATTTTAATAAGCTTTTTTACTTTTTAAGTTAATGCACAATGAACTTTTAGGAATGGAATTACCATGTAACTTGAAAGAATGAACATGTCCTGAAAACAAGTCATTCACCTTTTTACCAACAACCACTCACAGCAGCTGAGTCATTGAGGGAATACATCAGAAAGTACAACTGTCACATAAATATGGTGGCCGTAAGCGCTCACCTCAGTTATTATGCCTCCTAGTGTAGTCAGTCACACTGGAACATGTACATACAAAGTACACTGCATTTTAGTGCAAACTATACCCTTTTTATCTTTTACATTATAGAATATTACATCAATGGGTTTGAAATTATGTAGGCAGGTGGATTACTGTATCTTTGAATCTTATTTTTAGATGAAAAGGTAATGTCAGATTTGTTATAAACACTAGCTGAGAATCACTAGAGAAATTCATCCAGTTGCATATGTTCAGTAGCGTTCACTGTAACATTAAACATTCAACCACAGACAGCTAGGTAATGATAAAATTCATACAACAGAATCAACATAGAAAAGTATGGAAAACATCAAATGGTATAATAAGAACATGTTAAACAAGGCCACAAATGGTACACAGTTACACAAAATTTAAAAATTATATGTAGTAGGTTATAGATATCTACTAAAATTGCAAGTAAACTTTAAAGCATCAGAAGAGAAAATACCCTAGATTGCAAGTGATGACTACTGGGGAAGGTAGAAGTCAGTGATGCCTAAAATTTCACTGAGAACAAAGAGCTGACATAATCATGCAAAATAAACATGGTGGATATAGGGATAGTCATTATATTATTTACTACTTGAAATATTCCAAAAACTTTAAATGTTAGAGCTGAGGATGTAGCTCAGTTGTAGAGCACTTGTTTAGTGTGTGTGAGAATCAAACTCCGGTATAGAAAAAAATTAAAATATTAAATATTGTTGCAATACAGGATTACAACTGATATTTTATCTTTTTCTTATTTTGTAACTTGCAAATAATTAGCTTATTAAAAAGTATAAGCTCATTAAAAAGTATAACTTTTTATCTTTTAAAATGTATGCATTTCAAAAATTAAAATTTTACATGCAGGCCTTCCCATGAGCCAGGGGCAGCTGCCATGGGGAATGGGAAGAGAATCAAGAAACCAAACCACGCCTTCCCATGAGCCAGTTGGTGTATGGGCTGGGAGACAAGAAGAGCAAACCCTCCACCCCTCTTAAGCAATGGGCTGATTCAGAGGAAATCGGGCTGAGATGATAGCAACTGAAGTATGAAAAATAACTTTAGGGCTTGTATTGTTTGACTGACTTTGCAAGCCTAAAGCTGGTACTCTGAGCATTTATTAGGAGGATAACAATATGCATCATAGCAAATGTGGAGGATTTCTGTCTTGTTTTTGAAACCCAATGTTTTGTTCCATTTTACTGTTTTTTTAAATTGCATATTGTTTGATCAATTTTGCATGCCTGTATCTGGTAACCTGAGCATCTATTTTGACGATAACAATATGCAATATAATAACCATTGTTAAATTCCTATCATCTTGTTTTAAAAAGCTATGTAGCTGCTGTTTTTTTGCTTTTGCTGTTTTACTTCTTGATTTTTCTGTTTTTTCTTTCTCTACATTTTTTTTTCTTTTTTTGGTACTGGGGATCAAACTCACAACTTCATACTTGCCAGGTCTTTTTTCTCCTTAAAATAAAGAAACAAATTTACATGCATAAAACAGTGACACACAGGAAGTTTGAAGACATACTTCAATATGTCAATAGTGATTATCTCTAGATGATTTTCATTTTGTTTTTCAACATTTAAACAAATGATCTTAGCAAATGTACTGTTTTTATATATAATTTTTAAAAACAGATTTTAGAAAACACTGCCCCCTTTTGTTGCTTCAGTCCTTTGAATACTCACATTGTTTGGATCACCAGAGAACAGTACACTCTGGGCTCTGCTGTAAATGTGTGACACCGGCCTTCACCAGTCCTGGCCTCAACTGAAACTGTGCTCTCTCCTCTAGACTGAGACTTGGATTTCGCGGGGCCTGGTTCCCGCTGAGGGAGTCTTGGATTTCTGTCTAATAGGGAGCTGGAATGTTTTCTGGGTTAGTCGAGGTCCTGACAAGGAGGGCTCAGGTAGCCTGAGTGAGAAAGGCTGTGCAGTCTTGGTCCCGCCCTGGCCCAACTCTACAGACCTCTCACAGTGGCACCAGCCTTGCGCCTGCATCTCTGTGGCACCTACTGTGGCTTTGTCCATTGTAACACTAGTTTTCCAACAGTTTATACTGTCCTCAAAGTTAGTTCAGCAAAGTTATGGAAGTTAGGGGTCTTGTAGAATCCTGATAATGAAGTCTAACATACCATGACTTATTTGAGGGACAGCTCTAAACAGCTGCTGAAAGAATATTAAAATGTATTCCACCGAGTACCTACTGACTGTTCCTGTTTGAAGATCTGTGCTGAGCACCATGATGGAGATGGAGATGAGGATAGGAGCCCATATCCCATTAGCTTGTTTTGTTAAAAAGTTTTTAAATAATACAGAAAAGTATACATATTAAAGGGATACTATGTAATGTTTCAAGACATGTATGTACTGCATAATGTCTAAATCAGATTAAACATACTTACCTCCCCATTTATCGTTTCTTTATGGCAAAAATTTTCAAAATCCATTTTTCTAGCTGTCTGAAATATACAGTATATAGTGTGATCTACTGTCACCCTACTGTGTAATATCACACTAGAATTTCTTACTTCTATCTGACGTAACAGTACCCACTGATCTTTCCCATAGCATTTTAAAAACTCAGTCACTTTACTGCTAATTATTTATTTATTCTGAATATATGATGTAATGCCTAACACGTAAAGTATCAATATTATAATATTAAATAATTTTTAAGCAAATGGTCAGATCAATTCAACCTAATACTTTTTCCAGTGCATACATTACTTCCAGTGAGAATGAGCAAATTTTAAAGCAGTTCTGTTTATTGTGCACTGAAAGTAAACTACAAACAATGTTCACATTTTCTTTCTCATTAGGTAAATCAATGAAGTAAGAATCAGATCTTCAGGCAGACTTTTTGGTAATACCATCATCTTAAATATTAATGAGATTTTACACTACAAGTAGTTATGGGTTTTAATTTTACAATGTTTCAAAAACACTATTAGTTGATGTTAGTATTTAAAACAATGGAATCCCCTTACCATGAACAAAGAGATCTATACTAGAGGACTGAATTAAAAGTCAAAATAACTAAAGTTGGGGGACCCAAAATTGATACAGCCATTTTCATTTGTTATCCTTTTGTATTATGACAGATCTAATATGTTTCTACAATGTAGAGTTTTTCATAACTAAGTAAGGACATCCTAGATGTCCAAAAGTAGAGGTCTGGCTAATAAATAAAGTATATCTATCAAAACAGTATTACAGTCACCAAGTAAATTGATTATTGAAGACAGTATACTGAAAAATAAGGAAATACAAAATTCGAAATAAACAGGATTACATAAAAATAGAGAACAGCAAAAATAAAAACTGAAATAGTGTTAATACTGAGTGATTTTTTAAAATTAAAAACTATAATTTTTACCATGAAAAGTTATTAGATCCAAACTACAAGAACTTCTGAATTTTTTAGGAGCTTCTATTAATGAAATCAAATATACTTCAGCTACATAAAAGCACAATGGTGAAGGGGACAGCACAGTGCAGTGCAGTGACAGTTCCAAGCCAAGTGTGCACCCACACTGGGAAAGCAGCCCATCCTCACTCCCACCCTATCTTCTCACAAAACCAATGAGCTGATAAGGAAAACAAAAACCTTACAGAAGGGTAACTCAGAACACCTCTGACTGTGGAATAAGAAAACATTTCTTCAGCAGGTCACACAAGGCACTGATAACAGAAAAAACTAAAAAATTCTAAATTCTAATTAAAATTAGGAACATCTGTTTATCATAAGACATCATTAGAGTAAAAAGGTAAATCAGAATAGAAGAAAATCTTTGTAGTGTATACATACATACATACACATACATGATGTATTACGTGCGCCCAATTATGGATTTTTATTCAGAATTCATAAAGAATGCCTACAAATCAGTATCAAGAAAGCAGAGAATATTCTTAAAAGGTGAGTGAAGGTTGAACAGGCCTTTCACAAATATGTGCAAATCAAATGTAAACAAACTAATAAATGAAAAGCAGCACAGCGTCTGCCTGGTAAGCGTGAAGTTATGAGTTCGATCCCTGGTATCATCAATCATTCAATAAATAAATAGGAGCTTAACTTTACTAGTTCACAGGAAAACACATACAGGATACTGCTCCATACACACACGAATGGCTCAAGCAAAAATGGAAATGAAAACCCATGTGAATAAAGACATGAGCAAGTGGAACCTTCATTCACCATGGTGGAAAACACAGCTTAGGACATTCACTGAGCTTGAGCGTATACCTACTCTATGACCAAGCAATTTCTCTTCCAACAGAAATGTTTACACATTTGTCTAAGTATGTGTAAAAATATGGAAAGCAACAATATTCATAACAGCTACCCATTGACAGATGAGGTGATGACTAGATCTAGTTAGTAATATAATCAGGATGAACAAATCACAACCATGTGCAATGATATGGATGAGTCTCATAATAGAGTGTTGTATAAAATAAGCCAACACAGAGTACCTTCTTTACAATTCTACCTACACAGAGCTTAAAAACCAGGCAAATCTAACTTAGGATACTACCAGCTTGGATGGTTGGTGCCCTAAGGCCCTCGGTGGGAGGGGAAGAGAAGGAAGGTTCTGCTTCTGGAGCTGAATAACTGCGTTGGCATATGTTCAGTGCACAAAAATTCATCAAGCTGTGCATTTCAGATTTGCATACTTTTCCATATGTAGGGTATGCATCAATGAAAGTTTACTTAAAAGTTATCTGACACAATTTATATGGTATTTTAAGTGCTTCTGTGTCTTTTAGAGATGTCAGTAACTGCAACTAGTAAGGATAAACCATTTTGGAGCCTTTAAAAAAAAAGAATTGGCAACAAAAGAAAGAGTGCATGGTTTGTCTGCTTGTATCTTTTTCCTCTACATCCTCCAATGACTAATAAAATGCATCTGCAAAGACCTTAAACAGATTCTCTGGAACAGCTCTGGTGTTAGCCAAATCACTTCCTTATTCAAGCAAGACAGACGCCTGTTGGCTGCATATCCATCCGCTCTCTGGTTCTTGCCACTGTGATTCATATGGAATTTAGACTTTTTAAAATACTCACTGGAAGATGTGCAAGAGAGTTCAGAAAAACTATTCTTTAGTTTTGGTCTTCTTCATGTTTTAAGAAAGCAAAACAATCCCCAGCACATACCACATGCTTCTGTACTGCCACCTTTATTTATGAAAAGCATCTAACATATTCCCCAAAGGACTTCCACCTCTCTGCTTCTACCCTTGCCATTCACCACTGCTAAAATGTAACTACAGTACCATCACAGAACAATTCTCAGCTCACCTCACGGGAAACCAGAGAAATGTGTAGTAAAACAGATTGGCATGGTGACAGAACGCTCATTTCAAACTGAAAATGTCCACAATATGTGACATGATGGCCTTGTGTGCATGGGTCTCTGGGGTACACTTTTTACAAGACCCCCTGTAAAAAGAGTATCACTTCTAACTGGCCCAAAGTAGGAGACTCATAAGATGTTAGAAGTTCCTTTACTCTGTAAGGGGCACTGGGTTTTGTTTTATCAAATCAGTGTACCTATGGCTTTTAACAAGCCCTGTCCCAAGTGACACCTGTTGCAAACTAACACATTTCACTGTGACAAAAATAAAACCTGCAGATGGAGCAACCTGAAAAAGCTCTCATGTGACCAACTGATGCAAACCATTTTCTCACAGCGGTTCAGCTAGGCCTGTACTGTTCCATTAACAACCACCACCTAGCTTGATGGCTTTCCAACTCTACCAGTGGAAAGTGCTTTTCCACTATCTGGGAACCCCAGAGGGTATTTCTCAGGAGCTAAGGAGTTCACACTTGTCACAGACATTCAGACTCTAGCACTGTCGGAGCACCCAACTTTGAGGGGTCTTAGAGGAAACACTTCTTCCCTATGATGCACTCACTCAGAGCAGGTGAGCTGTGCCTGTGCCCCAGTGGCTCCCTGAGACTAGTCCTCTGGGTCTTAACTTGTGTGTTCTGAGGACCTCAGTTACTCAGGTCTCAGTTTCTGGAGCAATGGACTGGGTCCCAGAGAATCACAGGACAAGTAACAGCCTATTTCTCCTTCTCCAGACTAGATCTGGCTGTTGACCACCCTGTCATGGCTGGGTTCTTCTTCACCTTCACAGGCCTAGCCTACCAATAGGCCGGACTCCTCAGCACACCACAAGATAATGTGAAAACAAGTCTTGGTACTTAACCTGGCCCCCTGCTCCACATGAAGAGAGTGGCTGGTGGTATTTGGCTGGGGTGGCATAAGAGGATGCTAATCACTGAGTACACATATACCATGGGAAAAGCCTTTGGGGAGATGCAGTCACAAAAGCAGCCTGTTTCCAGACCCTGTGTCATACCAGGTAAACAAAATCTTCTCTACAACAGTCTGCTTTAGTTAAGGGATCTCTTTAAAGCTTGTGGAACAGTTTTTAGTTGGCTTGAAAAACAACACCATCCTAGATTTAAAGGCAGAATCATAAAATGTAAACTCCGATGACTCCTCAGATACAACAGAGGTGAATGGGCAAGGCTGACTGGCCTTGGAATCCCCAGGGCTGGGACAGGCCGGGTTCCTCAGCTCCCACCCTTCCACCTCCCAGGCTAGGCTCTGCTTTGGCCATATTTCCTCTCCCAGCTAAAGAAGTCACCGTTTCTAGGACCGAGAAATAGTCCCTATTTCCACTCCTCTCCATGGCCATGGAATCTCATCCACATGCCTGCCATGCACTAAAGGAAACATAACAGTGGGCTGCCGGCTGATACAGGAGGAAATGGTGGGGACAGGAGCGGAGCTGCCAGCCCATGGAGGTGGGTGCAGCACAGTGGGGAAGAAGCAGCATTCACTCCTAAAAACCTCATGTCCACATCTAGACTCAGCTGCAGACAAAGGCAAGGGGCTGAGCGTGTGAGTTTCAGGTGCCTTGGATACCAATGTCTTCATACAGGTGACACTGGAGCCGTGAGGGACAAACAAGGGACGAGCAGCTGGGAGGGAGCTCACTACATTCCCTCAAAGCTCTCATTCCACTGGCAGTACAGAGACATTCAGGCCTCAGCTCGAAGGCCATCAGGCTGTACCACTTTCTCTACTCTCTCGTCTCTCCCTGGCCTGCTCCTTCTAAAGGCCTTACTGCCTCTCCTCACCCCAATACCAGAACTTCCACCCTGGCACCCAGTAGGCCCCATAGATACTGCTGAATGAACTCCTTTTTGTGTGAAATGTTGATAAAATGAAGCAGAATGTCATTAAACCGTCTGCCCCCCCAAATAAAACTATAATGACAATCACTGGAAAATTGACACAAGAAATAACTATGACAACACAGTATCTAGTAAGAGGGGACTGATTTTTTAAAAACTGCAAAATAGCCATAAAATGTAATCACTCATAAGAAAGAACATGGTAAAACTGAGTGATAACAAATTTTAAGTTATAGTATTAACAAAATAGTCTGATATATTTTATTTTTTTTTAAAAAAGCAAGATATAATACAACATTTTTACCAGTAAACTCCCCTCCCCTATAACACAAGAAGTACCTGCTATACTTTTGTTTATTTGGAAAGAGGATATATATGAGCAAACTTTTCCCCAAATTATACAATTACCAAGAATATCAGCTAGATTCTTTTTAAATTTTAATTTCTTTTATTTAAGTTTTTAAAAAGTTTATTACACATTTTTTCAATAATAATGATCACATTCATTTTGGGGAGCTGGTACATGTAGATAACACATCTTAATTCTTTTTACTTTCCTTTCCCCTCCTCTCTCCTTTCCTAAGGAATATGAAATGGACAAAATGTTACCCCAAGTTCTACTGAGCTTTAACCATCTAGGGCAGTGATGGCAAACTTTTGGAGCTTTAATGATACAAACAGCCTGCTGTGGCAGGTATGTCATAAGTTTGCCACCACTGATCTAAGGGTCTTATGACTCTATCAGCAAATTTTCTTTACCTTTCATATGGGGTAAAATAAAACTCTCAAACTCATTATGTTTGCCCTTAATTTAACTGATAGTGACAAAAGGATCAATCAGATGTCAGATGTGTATTTCTGCACTTTGTACACAGGCTCAGGGAAATAATTTTTAAAGTCTCTAACGATCACTTATGATAAACTGTGATTATACTCAAGAGACAGGAAGGGAAAGGCATCTCATATCTGATCTAGAACAGATTTACTGTCCTCAGTGACAAGAGTGAAAAACACAATTAATCAGAAAAATACAGTGCTCTAGAACTGGAGGGAGTCTGACAGTCTGTTTGCTTTAAAACAACCTGCCTGTAATGTGGAATCTCTGTCTCCACAATCTCCCTAAGACAAAATGGCCAAGGAACCCACTTTCCTGGTGAAGAGCACGAATTCTAATATATTTATACATGAATTCACTAATTCATTACGATCTCTCCTGCAGAACAAGTCTTCTGGCAGCAAATGAATATGCTGGGGCCTCCACCCCTCAGGCTCTTCCTGGCTTTCCTGTGCTAGGTTCAATTCACATTTCTTGTAACATTGCTGTCGCTAGTTTTATGTTCTGGAATAAAACAGGTCTTTAAGTACTTAAAAGCTAGCTATTCTATCCTTTCCAACATTTCTCTTTGCATGAAACGTCTTAAAATTTTCCAATTCCTTCCATGTCTCATGCATAAATTTAATAGCAAAAAGTACTGCATTTAGTTTAAAAAAATCTGTCACACCTACATTTTCAGGTAGCTATTTGTGTAAAAGGTCTTGAGTTTGTGGTTGACAATAGGACTGTTGTAAGCTAACAGTCAGGATAGGGGCTAACTCAGGTTCTCTTTCATTAAGCAGAGTAAGAGGTCCCAACAATGGTCAGCCACATTTGAAATATTAGTCTATTAGGAAGGACAAGTTTGGCAGAAGAGGAAAGTAAGTTGCTCATAAATCTTATTTTAGAGGTCTAAAGGACACAGAGCCAAAATATGGTCTAAAGTCAGGTTCAATCGCCAGAGCAGTCAGACACTGAAGGCAACAGTAGACAAACAACCGGGAAGGAAAATGCCATTTGACTTCACCCAGCTTTCCGCCAAGGTCAGAGTAGCCCAGGCACCAGGAGAAAAGAAAAGAGGTCTGCGGCTGATGAGGAAGGGGAGAAGGAAAGGGAATTCAGAGGTGACAATCCACTTATCATCACAAATACGATGATAATGGGAAGGAGACGGCAAAACCAACCAAGGACTTGTCCAGGGAATTTTACTACAGAAGCCCTTTGGCTGCATACTAAGTAGCAAAAAGTATTAATTTCTCAAGTGTGGTAGAAAGAAAAGCTGATAATCATATTTTGTAGTAATTCTGCCCTTCATGTAGGCTTTGCACTCTTTAGTCACTCAAAGCATTTTCCAGGGTACACCTGGCCTAACTCTTCAAACACACAGAACAGAAATAAACTTGGCCGTGAAATATGATTTTTAGCAGGCAGCTTGCTCTCTTTCGCTTCCCTGGGAAGTTAATCTCCTTCCAGGAGGGAAATACTTGCCTCCTTAGATGGCAGTGTCATGACACCACTTTGGGTGCCTTCATTATTAATAGGCACTGGTCCATTTATCCCTTCTGTACAGAATATGTTACACCCTGTGCCACAGGGTAGCACAGGCCAGCTGAGGCAAACAGGTTAGGTGAGAACTCGTACCACCAGTCCTGAATCTGATGCACCACTAGCCCTGAAGGAGCTGAAAGAAATATAACAACGAAGGTTCTAAGGATGGTCCAGCAGAGTGTATTCTGTAGCTCAGAGCTGCTAAGTGTTTAGCCATTCTGAATATTACCACTGGGTTTACAATAGAGCCCGTGTTCTCTGTGAGTAGGATTGGCTGACAGCTGGTTAAATTTCTAAGGGAGTTATTGAAACCAACATTAAAACAAAACCAAGTCCAGGATTCCCTGAAAAGTGCAAAGCACTGTGAAGTCTGCCCAGGACAATCATGTTAGGTTCTCTTAATAGTCCTAGAGGAGAGTACCTGAGCTAAAGTAAAGGAGGACTTCCTGTCAGGGTACCTAGAACTGCCCATCCCCCTGCCCACTGCCCCCTGCTATGGCACCATGGCACTATGGCACCCTAGGACCTCAGAGGGAGGGGGAGGTGTGGAATGGCCTAGAGCAGCAGGTGAGAAAAGTGACCCAGTTTGTCATTAAAATCAACAGCTCAGAATTACTTTCCAGTGAAATATCTCAACTCAACAGTCTCATGAAGACTGTTACAAAAATCACTATCATACAAGTCTAGCTTGGAAAAGTCTGACTGTTATGTTATGGTACAAAAGATGTACAGTTCAGACTTGCAGGAGCCTAAATAGTAAACTCCTCTTGGTCCCCACAGGGAGCAGCCGGAGTCCAGGTGAGCTGATGGCAAGCTGAAGCCATGCTGGAAGCACTCTTGCAACCTCAGTGTGACTGAGGAGCCCGGCGCAGCTTCAGGAAAGTTACTCTAACAATTGGAAAGGCAGAACCTGGCAATCCGGTTGACTTGTTTGGTTTCCTGGTAGAAATGGGGGGTTAATTCAGTGAGTCTCCTTTTGAGAAACAGACAGGTGCTATTTTCCCATAAGTCACATTTCACTTGATATCCTCACACTAGGACCAGCCCATAGAACTGGACCCACATTTCAAGTTGGAGTACAGAGGACGCTCAGTCATGGTGGGGCACAGGCCTCAGGAACTCCTCATGCCCAAACTGTTTCTCCAGCGTATCAAACTCTTTACAGTAAGGAATCTGTTTGTTTTACATTTGAAAAAGAGTGGAAGCTAAGTGAATGTAAGAAAAAGATGAAAACTAACTCCCAAATTTTTCACAAATTGACAAAAGGGATTATTGGCTGAAATGGGTGAAATTATTAAAAACCATGTATAATCATACAAAGATATGCATGATTCTTTTTAAGAACTTAGAGAAAAGCAACAGCTGAAAGAACAGAGGAAATAATAAGCCTGCTATCCAGTCTTCACCTCTTCAGACTGTCTTAACACGAAGCACATGTTTCAGTGAAGGACAGGGTAAATGTGCCTTCTAGGTCATCACCATATGGACCTGTCTCTCAGAGCCATGACCCATCCCTGAAGCTCTGCCATGAACAGTACATGAACCAGTAATACAGTCATTGGTTATATTATCAACATAATCAGATGTGCTATACTTTTCTATGACTAGCAGCACAAGGGATCATTCACAGCATCATCCTAGACACAAGAGTAATGAGTAGTGCTACCATGTTAGAGTGGCTGTGATGTCACTAGGCCAACGTGACTTTAGCTCATTATAATTGCAGAAATGTCACTAAGAGTCACGTGTCTGCAGGTCCCATGCACCAGGTACTGTTAGGGGGCCTCCTGAACACTATCCTTAGTGGAACTTCCGCCCACAGTAATCTTGGGCTGATTTCTAGAGGGAAGCTGCTTATCGTTTCCTGGAACTCTCAACAGAAATCACCACATCCCTTGGACACTTTACCTTTTACATAAGCAATTTTTGATCTGCTTTCAAGAGTGATCACACAGATGTTATCTATTTCACCTTACAAAGGAAGTCGTACTGGAACTACTGCAGTGTTTTTCTACAGAATTTTTTTTTTTGTTCTCTTTTATTTGTTTATCTTGACTGTCTGCTCTGATTTTAATAAATGCAATGCCCTCCTGATCTTACTTTGAATAATACTTCGTTTTTTAAAGTTTTCTCTTGTTTTGTAGAAGAAGTCTGTTTCAAACAAGTCTAGTTGTTTTTGGTGAAACTGATCTTCTTCTTTGGAAATGTTATAGCTTTCTATGTGTTTTCTATGTATTCTACAATAGAGATGTGTCCATGTTTGTTTACTGAGTGGTAAGGAGTTCTGCTCTGGGCTAAGTCTGTTCAAACCTTTGGCCTCCAAAAATAGAAGAGAAGGGGTCAGGGTATGGTGATGCAGATCTATAAACCTAGCTACTGGGGAGGCACAGGCAGAAGGATTACAAGCCTGAGGCTAGCCTGGGTAACTTAACAAGACCCTCCCTCTAAGAAAAAAACAAAAACAAAACAAACAAACAAAAAAACCAGCTAGGAATATAGCTTAGCGGTAGGGCAAAGCCTTAAGTTCTATCTCCATATTGAAGAGAAAGGAGGTATATATTTTCAACTGTAAAAAAAATGTTTTTTTACCATCTTGGTGATGTGTAATCCATATGGTGTAAGAGTTCACAAGTAAAATGACAGTAGAGAGTTTTCTTTTTTATATCATGTGTTTTTTTCCATCTCTTGAATAAGAAAGGCAAAAACAGCTGTTTAATATATCTATTATATACATATGTATTTTATACATATACTACACACACATATATATATATTATACACTTGTATAAAGATATAGATATATATAAAAGTACATAAGCATACTATCTTTTACATCTTTGGAACATTTAAACGACAGATAGATGTGGTGGTACATGCCTATGATACTAGCCAATCAGAAAGCCGAGATACGATGACCATAAGTTTGAGGTTAGCCTAGGCAACTTAGTGAGACCCTATCTCAAAATAAAAAATCTAAAACCATGGGATCTGGGGCAATAGCTCAGTGGTAGAGCCTTTGTCTAAGATATATGAGAATTGGGTTCAATCCCCAGCACCATTTAAAGAAAGGATACCTAAGAAAAAAAGAGAGAAGGAGAAAGAAAAAGGATGGGAGGGAGGAGCAGGCTTTGTTCTGAAAACTGTTTAAAATTCACTTGTATCACCTCAAGTACTTACACTGAATATTCTTTGCCCTATCTTTTTTCCTCAGCTACTATCATAAATTCCCCACATATTTTTTTTTATTTTAAAGAGGAAAAAAAAAACAATAAAATGATACAAAATTTCAAAACAAGAAAACAGAAAATTAACAATGGTTAATATACTGTATACTATTATCTTCAAAATAGTTGCTAGATTATAAGATATAGGCATGCATCACTGATCAAACAACATAAACACAAACTTTTTTTCAATGAACTAAAACAGATCAGTAGTATAACCATCTTAGCTATCGTGTGTGTGTGTGTGTGTGTGTATTCTTTTCCCTTGTGTTTTTTCTCTATTCACTTATCCCAGTTGTTCTTTCCTTCTGAGTGGTTTCTTTCTTTTTCACACTATCTACTGGAGATTTTGGCTCTTACTCCCCACACATATTATACATTATCCACAGTGCTGTAAGTTACACACTTTCATCATAAAATAGAAGAAAAACAACAACAAAACCTTGAAAAAACAAGTTGCTAATTTCTAAGATTACTTTAAGCAATAAAGTTTCTCTTTATAGAAAAGAAAGTTTAACTTTCATCATTCAGATGTAGCCTATATAAAACACCTGGACATGATTTTGAAGTTTTAAAACTCACTATTAATAGCTATTGCTTCCAACCTAACCATTACTGGTGAAATACAGACACTAAAAAGCAGACTGGACACACTGAATATTATGGATAAAAGCATTCTGAAAAGCATACAGTGCTATCTATGATAAAATGGTAGAATTAAAAATAGATTTGGACATGAAATTCCCAACTCATTTATTTCAGTGTTCGGACAGGGGCAGGAAGGAGGTAAACTTTAATCCAGCTCCAGCTCAGCATCTTAGACCAAGATTACTTCAGGCCAGTCAACCTGAATCAAGTTATACTCCTCTGCTCGGGATCAGAAACACATTGAGGTTTTCATACAAGGCCATCATGCTCAGCTTCTTAGAGAACATTTGGAAACTTTGTGATCAAACTTGAAAGTAATTTCTTAAGAGTTACCTGCGGTCTTTCTGACAAAAAAAGAACTTATTTGTGGTTAAAATCCTTGGCTGTAACTCAGGGGTAAAATAATGAGAACAGTGGACATATAATATAAACCAGAAGAAATGTTAGATTATAAAACACATGTGAACTTAATGACATTTGTAGCATCATTCTTGCAGATCAGATATAGCCATGAACAGGAAGAGGATTGCTGGAGGTATCTGTATCTAATGAGAATTCTAAAAACAAAATCTGTTGAGGTAAATAAGGTTGGGCACACAACATACAAAAGTAAGCAAAAGAATCCTTTTTCAGCAGTGACAAAAAAATCAGAATTCATCACAGATAATCGCTGCGGTCATATCTTATTGCTTCAGGCTCCATACAGGAAGGTTTCCTAGACTGAAGTGCTTTACCAAACAGGACCTCCTTTACATCTCTCAAACATCCTGGGCTGGGAAGCCCTCAGGTACTGATACACAGCTTGGCAACCATAATGAATTTGAAAGTGCGTGAGAAGAGAAAGAAAACTGCCTGAGGCAGGGCTTATCCACATTCACAGTGCACGGTGCCTCTGAATACTGTGCGAGCCAGAGCGCAGTACATAGCTGCTGAGCTGGACCAACTCACAATGCATCCCTTTTACAACACTGTGTAAAAGAAAGGAGAAGAGAAAGCACCTGAGCACACATAAGGAAACCTCAGCAAGGACAGTGTGTGCTTGTGTGTCACCAACGTCATGTGGCTGCAGAAACTAAGCAACTTCATTTTACTATGACATTTCTATTATTGTCTGGATTTTTACAAGAAGCAGATACTACTTTTGAAATTGAAGTGAGTAAAAATTACCAGCTAAGTTTGTCAATAAGAAATGGTAACTACTCTTAAAATAAAAAAATATCAAATTATGTAATTTTAAAAAGGAAAAGAAAAAATACCTCGGATTTTGCTATGGTTTGTGGATCCTAAAAATGGAACAATGAACTAGAGATCCAATATACTTGACAGATACCTTGATGAAAAAATGAATTTAGAGTCAACTGATATTTACTGAGCATTATCAGATGCTGGATACAGTGCTAAGCAGTTACTGAGTAACTTAGGACTTGGAGAATATTTGCATTCAGTTTCTTCGGTCTTCCTTCTATGTACTTGCATATCCTTCCCACTTTGCAGATAAGCAACTCTTATGCTTTACACAAAGTCAAAGATATCCATAATTCCCAGTTACCCAAGATGTTTGTTCCCAAGAGGCTGTTGCATTATTATGTTTAACATAGTTAACTTGTCCTTATTTTCCTGAAACTTCAGAGGCACTTACCTATAGTAAAACTTCGCAAAGTAAAAAGATTCATTTTATTGGGCATTGTAAATAGCCTATCAAAGCACAGGCAATACTTTGTATCTCAAACCTTACAAAAGGTCATTCTTTCTCCCCTGGCTCCTAACTGAGCAATGTTACTGAATACACCTGGCTTTCTACTGCTATACCTACTTCAAATTAAAATAAACCTATTCTTTAGAAACATACATAATTCAATCACCTGAATATGCTCACAAAAATTTTCGACTTACTTCAAGAACTCCTTGCATGTTCTTCAAAGTACTGTCCCATTTGGTCTGTAACACCCAACCCGGGATCCTCCTCTCTACTGCAGAACAGTGCCAGCACCAACACTGCTGTGGCCAAGTCAGGCAACTATCTCTGCTGGCACTGGAAAACTCCTTTGCCTTCTTACTCAGTAGCAGTGGAATCTTGAAGAAAGAACTTTAATTGAGTAAGAATTTACTGAAAACCCATCTGGGAGTCCTTACTTCACAACACAAGAGCACTAGAATTCAGAAGACAGACTGGATGCTCAGCCCAAATCTGATCTGAGCCCCGCTCCCGGTAGGTACCCGTATTATTCTGGCTGGGACAAACTTCCATTCCAAGAAAGTCAAACTGTTTCTTAAGATCCATTCCATAAATATTTCTTGATAAATATTTCTTTTGTTCAAAGCACATTATTAGACACTGAGAGAGAAAAATGAATTCAATGTCATTCTCTAAGAAATTTAGAGTCCAGGGCTTAAATTGGCAGAGATAAAGGATAACATTTTATTGTTGACTTATGTTTTAAGAATAATTTTAAAAACATGAAAGGCAATTAGATATAAAAATAGGATATGGCTTCTACATTAAAGAATTTAAAGCCAGGTGTGATGGTGCATGCCTGTAATTCCAGCACTTGGGAGGCCGAGGCAGGAGGATTGCTGTGAGTTCGCAGTCAGCCTGGGCTACAAAGTGAGCTCAAGGCCAGCCTGAACTGCACAGCAAGACCCTGTCTCAAAAAGACAAAACAAACAAAGAATTTTAAAATATAGCAAAGTGTGGTAAAAAAGTGTACCTGAAGCATTAATATCAAACCATAAAATAATGACAAAACAAATCAATCACAACAAAAATGACTGCAAAGAATTCATCATCCAACCTAGGATTTTCAAAAGTTGAAAGGGCACTATTAGTAATGTCATCAAGACTACAAGGCGTACACCAGGATATCCTAAGCAACGCAGGCCAAGAGATGTCCCTAAGTTAGAAAAATAAAAGCCTCACTTTGCTAAAGAGGGATAAAGTGGTGGGTTCTTTAAATGTTCAACTCCTCTTCCATTCTACTTTCCCTGTTTTCAGAATCTAAAAATCAATAAGGAATACTGGAGAAAAGAGAAAACAAAATAGCTACACAACAATTTTATGATACATGCAAAGAACAAAATGACCAACTTAATTTTTTAAATCAATTTAAATTTGATAATAATTTTGTGAATTTTAGAAATATTTTTATGTAATTTAGAGTTCACTATCAATTAATTTAAATTATCTATAATTATACTAATAAACTGGTTAAGTTTGAACCTTTCTATAAGGACAAATTTTGTATTTTCACATAAATTTAATAAATCTGATTTTAGTTACAAATGTGTCTAACTGCAGAATTGTTTTTCAAATTTATTATGCCCCGTGCAAAATCCTGTGGATATGTCATAAGTATACAGAAATTAAAATGACCAAATCAAATCCAACAAACAATATACTTACTCCAAAGAGTAACAATATTTTAAAAGGACCATGTTTGACCAAGTATATTACCTGCAACTACAGGATTTTACACCGTGAAAGTCACTCAGGTGTATCACATCTAGACAGATTAATATATCCACATATGAAAGACACATCCATACACATGGACACACTACAAACACATGTAGCCTGGCTGTCTGCTCTGAACTCTGTACCTCTAAATTAATGTAGTCTGTTGGGGAGAACTAATTCCTGGTACACATGCTGAATATCAAAAAGAAACAAAGATGCAAATCAGAAATACATCCTGGATAGCCAAGCTTCCCAATAAACTGGACCCCAGTCTGTCTTCCTGACTTCTTGTCCCTTAACTTCCCCACATAGTGTATAATCTAGAAGCTAAAAGGCAGCAAATGAATGACAGATGGTAAAAGTACCTCCTACTGCCCCTGAAGATGCCAGGAAGCACTGAGGTAGGTGGCACCTAGTCACTCTCGCTGCATCTGCACAGCACTCTTTGGCCTGGGTAAGAGAACCATGTACCCCAAGAACTGTGATCCTGGCCCCTGGAGCTCAAAGAAGCCAATGGTGAACATAAGCAGGAAGGAATATTCTGAGAGGAATGTGTTAGACAACATGTAAGAAAGTAAAGGAAGACAAAGTCAGGTGTGACTGTCTAGAGCTGTCCAGGATGCTTCAGAGAGGGGATGTCAGTGGTGCTGGGACCTAAGTCTGAGTCTACCAGGCAGAAAATGGAGAAAGGACATCTGGGAGCAGAGAGCCCTGCTGAGCAGAGAGGTGTGGGTGCCAAGGTGTCCTCAGGAGGGGTGAGACCTGGGCACAGAGTTTGAGGTTGGAGCAGGCACAGCCAAGGGCTCCTTTCAAAATGGGCAAAACTGACCAATCCTTGGTGTCAGCTTCTCTTCCTTCTGAGGAGCAGCCATCTGTCCCATGTCCAGTCCAGCAGTTTTCTCCTTTTTAAAGAAGTCCTTCTCTATACCACCTCCTACCAGCTGCTCCAACCTGGAGAAGATCTGGCCTCTATTCAACCTGCAGACTATGCACAATAGAAAGGGACTGGACCAGATTTGTGAAATGCAAGGGTGCTTTAAGAATATTAAAAACTGTATTTTCATGTTTTTTAATCACAGTGAGAATAAGTAACAGAGCTATTTAAAATAATCTCAGCTACAAAAAAAATGCACAGAAAACAAAACTACAGCTAATAAAGATGGGTGGGATAGTATGATTGTTTGGCAAGTCAAAACTACCTTTTCTTTTGCAAAATTATGATGATGCATTTATCACTAAAGTTTGTTGCGAACCTTAGGAAAACAAAAATGCCTTCCTGAATGCCTGGCATGCAAGAGGTATTAAATATTGGTTAAGTCTAGCTTGATATATCTTTTAATTACATTAATAAATGTAGTGATCCTAATAGCATTAATTAATGAAAGGTATGTGAATATAATAAAACTGACTATATGAATTACTTAGAAAAATGAAAACTTACTATAGTTATTTTAGAAAAATTGAAGGCTATGGTTTTGAAGAACAACCATTATATAAAAAATCTGCTAATTGTTGCTTCTGTTGAGATCTAAAAGAAAATATTCTTTTCACCCTACCTTTAGCTTAGCCCCAAGTAGGGGGAGAGGTAGGGAACTTACCTTTGATTTTCAAAGCATATCTGATTTCTTCCAGACATTACAATCATGTAATGAAATGAGCTTAGATACAACAGTGAAGGAATAACAACTTTTATTTCAATTCTGCAGTTGAATCAATAGACTCAAATCCTTTGAAATATGATCATTAATGAAATTATGTACTGAACTGCTGTAAATTAAAAAAAAAGTTGTCTGGGAAACACAAAAGTAGTGACAATGTGCTTGTAATTGCATAAGGATTAAGATATTAGTGATATTTTATATATATTCTGTTTCACTGTCACTAAACAGCATGCATTTTCATAATGAAATTTTTTTCAACTAGAAACAACCTAGGGGCTATAACTCAATTTCTGGGATGAAGAGGAAACCAAAGGAAAAGAATACATACAACAGAAACAGTGTGTTTAGTATTGGGAAGAGAGGTGTGAGAAGCAAAATGAATTTAAATGCTTTGAAATCATTCTTCAGGCTCAAATGGCAAGCTAAACTAACTGCAATTTTTCTATACTAATGACTGAGTCCCCTCTAAGCCTAAAATAATGAAAATGCCTGCCACATGCTTGGCAAGGTATGGAGTTAACAGCTCCTATGCCCAGGAATCCTGGATGGACTGACAAGACTTTGCCCAGCGAAGCCCAAGGCTGCCTAGCACTCTTCTGTCCACAACAACTTCAGCCTCTCACTAACCCAGAGTCCCAGGCCTCACTTGCTGCGGGTGGGAACTGGGCACAGCCCAGGGAAGCCAAGGCTTTAGTTCCTGTTTTCCTGTTTTCTGGCAGGGTGGAAAGTTGCAAGAAGGCTGCCCCCGTGTGTTCACATCCCTGTAGCTGTGGACCTGAGCCGAGCTGGAACAACAGGCTGCAGCTGCTGCCTTTAGCCATAGGGTGACAGAGCTGTGGGAGCTCACATAGCTCTACCCAAGTCAGGGACTGCGAAAACGAGGGCTTTTCCCGGGCTCTGGGGAGTGCCCCAGCTTTCAAACTGGCTCAGACCCAGCAGCGCAACCTCTCTCAAGACATAGCCCTAGGATGTTGGTCCTCGGGCATCCAGACAAGATAAGCACTGCTTTTCAAAGTTCCTGGTTATGAAGGAATTCTCTAGAGGGATGGAATTGCTACTTGTCAAATGTTACCTAAGGTAACCTGCAGACAGAGAGGAGAGCAAAGAGGGTACTGAAAGCAGCAAAGGAACCTAAATGAGGAAAGTCTAAGACACAGGCAGTGAGAAGGGCTGCTGGAGAACCAGGTAAGGGGGAGGGAAAACTCTTGAGATCATCTGGCTTGACGTTATTTTGTATGGATCCAGTCAGGCTGGGAAATTCCTACACAAGCAGTCAACTTGTAGGAGGTTCTACCGCTGAGGTGGCGGTTGCTGTTGCTCCTGTCAGAGGCTGCCTTACTGGCTACAGGGCTGGCATCACACTGTGAATAGCCTCTGAATAAACTGGAAGCTTAAGCTACTGGTGTAAAATTCTAATCCTGCAAGCAGTAAAGAACCAAACAAACAATATAGCAAGCACAAAATAAATGTATATAAGTGAATAACTAGGCTATAAAATTAAGGAAACAAAGGGTTTTCTCAGAGTAAACAACAGATCAAGACATGTAAAAACTGCATCTTTTTCCTTCCTTTTGAAGATTAAGATCCTGAGAAATGAAAACTTATTGAAGATGTATAATCCTTCCTCCCTCTTTCAAATCCATCTACCCTCAAATTTCAAGTCCATACAGAGGTAAAAATTAGGGAAAGGCTGGGTCAACACAGGAAAAGGTCTTAACCAAATGCCAAACTCTTTGACAAATGGAACTAGATTAAAGGCCACCCAGATGTTCTAGAATTAATTTATGCCAATAAGATAGCAGTTGGTTTCTCCATAGTTAAAAACAAAAGAGAGCCTGGGCTTTACAAATAATGTGGAGTAAGAAGGTCATAGGCAGAAGTAAAGTAATCCCAGTCAGGACTGAGGTTCACAGCAAAGGCCTTATAGGAAACTGAGAAGGGCCTCTTCCTCCAAGAGACTAGTACTAGGATAATTTTAATGGCTTAAAATTATTTGCGTGACAATAATAAAAACAGAAAATCAGAACACAATGCTGGGTTGAAGCTGCAGCCCATTCTGGTCCTGTCACCAGAAATGGCTCAGTAATGCTAATCTTCCCAAATGAGCTAACTCACACACATGAATTTACAGGAACATACATAAGAATACATGTTTGTGCAGGTAGAGGTCGGAAAGAACACAGACGATTCCAATAATATCTGTACCAATGACCTCTGGGAAGAAGGCAACTAAAGTAGATTTTTTTCTATATAACATTGAGCTTTGTAGTACAAACCTGTGGTCACAATTACAAATAAAATAAAACAGCTCAATATAGACCTTTAATATACTGAATAAGTGAAATGAGTTCAAGTTCATATTAAGAATAAATGTCCACCAGCAGCTCCAAATAATTAAAACTACAGTGACAAAAACAGACTCAAAATGAATTCCTGAGATTATAATCAAACCAGACTGGCAAATATGCTGGAAAAGAGAGCAGAGCCCAGAAACAGACTACAGAGAGCCAAGAAACAATGCGGAAATTTAATAGTGGTAAAAGTGGCAGGAAAACCATGGGTAAGAGGTCAGGAAACACTGCGTGTATGACTTAGGCCAGAACAGCAGCTATGCATCTGGAAATGCCCACTTGAGCACTGCAGGCTCACACTTCCCCGGTCCACACCTAGCTGGTCAGGCATGTGAGAGTCATACAATACAGAGCTTTAATGCAAGAGTTTACAAGGGAGAGAGAAAGAGAATTTTCAAAAAAAAAGATGAAAAACATTATGGACCTTAAGTCTCCCTGTGTCACCTGGATGCAAGTACTGCCCTAAGTACCAACGGGGCCTGAGCTTGGACTTTACCATCCTGAATTTAGGAGACAAAAGCTTCAAAAGGCATCTGAGGATCAACTGTGGTGGTGCTGGAGCCTGGGACCATGCTCTCCTGTTGAGTGGACTAGGACAGGAAGAAAGATTCAGACCTCTCTGCTTTTCTAACATCAAACCCCCTGGTCCCTTCCAGCCCAGGATGTGTCTGTCTGCCTCCTGCAATATCTGAGGCACTGGTTTTCCCAGGCCAAACAAATAATTTGCAATAATAATACCACCCTGCCTCTGGGAGTTAGTTTATCTTCCCATTTTGAAGAGAACTACCTTTGCATTCAATGAGAAATATTCAGAACAAGAAAACATGCTGCTCTAATTTAGTATTTTTATAACAAAAAAGCAAATCCTTACACATTTTCTGTCTTCTTTATGTACCTACAGTATTATAAATTTTGAACAAATAAATGAACAGTAGGTAGCTTCTGGCTGCCCATGTTGTGTTTCACCTAAACTCAATGATCCTAACCAATTAATTAATTCAACCACTTAGGAATACACTGCACACCTAAGGGAAAGAAAAGGAAAGTCACAACTTGAGCATCAGCTAGTGCATTTGATTTCTACATGCATAACTGAAAAATATCTTGCAGACTTGACTTTACCAGAACATCAGAAAACTGTTGCCCAGAATGTTTCTGAAAGGCCCACTTGAATTTTTAAATTAATTGAAAAGAATGAGAGCCTGACATAGTGGCAGGTGCCTTTAATCCTAAGACTCTGGGTAGCTAAGAAAGGAGGAACACAAGCTACAAATTAAATCCCAGCATGGGTAATTTAGCAAGATCCTGTCTCAAAATAAACAATATAAAGTGCTGGAGATGTAGCTCAACACAAAGGCCCTGGGTCAATCCTGAATACACACACACACACACACACACACACACACACACACACACACATTGCATTTAAATCAATACCTGTATTATTAATTGGAAAAGTATTCTTTTTTTTTTTTTTTTTGTACCGGGGATTGAACTCACGACCTCGCACTTGCCAGGCAGGCATTTAAGCCTCTGAACTAAAATCCCTGGCCTTGGAAAAGTATTCTTTAATTGGAAAATTACTCTTTAATCTTAAGTGTTTTGCTTATTTTTTATATGTGACTTTTGGAGGGTTACTGATGAATGATGGTATTTCCTAAGGAAATGAATGGTCATGATTCATATTGCTTAATTAATATTGTGCTTTTTGTTACTTTTTGAAACAAGGTATATCATACCAATGAATCTTTTCAGAACTCTTTCTCATCTTCATCTTGCAGCTGAGGAAGCATAAGAAAAATTAAGTTCCTTGCCAGACTACAAAGTGACAAAGTAGCTGAGTTTGAATTTTCATCTGGAATATATTATCTTTCACTTAACTTTATAGGACAAATTCTGTAAGGCAGCACCAGCTAGGTCAAGGAAAGAGAATTAAACTGTCTTCCTTTATGTTAAAGTACATAAACATATTTAAAGTATTAAAAACATAAAAAAAATAGATGATATAGCTCTACTACTCAACTAAAGAAACAACACTAATATTTGTGTAGTTCTCTTTAGTCGTGGCCTTACAGGAACTGAATTTTCTGTCTTTCTGAGCATTTATATGTATCTGTTGCTAAACAATACAATGTTCATGTTTTTAGCTTTTACATAAATGGCCTGTGACTTTCTTCTTTAAAATGCTTTAAACTTGTCAGACTGACCAAAGCTGATACATGTAAATTATTTATTCATTTTCATTCACTATAATAGCCCATTTTACAATTACACTATTATTTGCTTGACTGTTCTGTCAGTAGATAGTTTCTTCCCTTTTCTGTTCTAGCTGCACATGCCTCATGCCTGCTTATTTCAGAGTACAGTCAAGATTACACTAAGATTTATACAGTACTTAGAAATGGAACTGCCGCTTTTGGGGGCCATGTATTCTTTAAAACAGGAATATTAATTTAACACCAGTGATTCCATATCTACCACACAGGACATTGGCAGCTCATGCATTCCCTTCATTACATCATGTCTACCATGTCTGCCACATATGTTGACAACATGTGTTAGATCAAACTTGAAACACGCTTCTGCCTCCAACATCTTCCTCTAAAGCATATATTTAATCTTTTCTGAAAAGACAAAAAGACATGTCAAGTCTTCATAATTACTGCCATTACTCAAAATTTATATTTACTGTTACCACTCAAAAGTGAGAAGGGGAGAGAGATGTAATTTATCAACTAGTGATTTCTTACTGTTTTCATACTGTTTTTTTAAAATTCTGTATTATTTCTACCCTTTTTTCTGTTTTGCTTTTTTTCTCTAAATAAAAAAGTTGTGTTATATAAATTTGCTAACTTCCCATGAGGATGTAATCATTAAGTATTTCAGAACATGTACTGAATGAATGTAAGCTGGCCTCACACCTTTGTTTTGGACCAGTCAGAAACTTGCTATTTTCAATCCATCAATTTGAATCTAGTGCTGTTTGCAGGACCAATCAGAAGATGCTTTTTTTTTTTTTTTTTTGGTACCGGGGACTGAACTCATGACCTCGCGCTTGCAAGGCAGGTGCTTATGCTGCTAAGCTAAATCCCTGGCGGCCTCACACCTTTGTGAATGAGCCACTCTGAACCCTTGTATCAAGAGTATAACCTCTCCAGGAACCTAAACTGAAGTCCTTTCCTATTTTCCCTCTAACTTTCTAATTAAAATTTTTTTCTGTTAAAAAAATAAATTATCTTCCCACGAACTATCCTGTCTCTCAAAAAATACTCTTCCTTTTGGAAGTAGAAACAGAAAACTAACAAATTTATGCCCTGATTTAGAACTTATAATAAATACTGTACAGTGATACCTCAGTTCATAAATGCTTCTATTTGCAAACAATTCAGTTCACAAATAAAATTATAATTCTATGCTCTTATATAATGTCTTGAGTAGGAAGAACTTATCAGCAGACAAACAGTTCTTACAGTAGGAAGCTGTACTTATCTATTCCAAAGAAATTACAGTCACAGCCAACTACTTCAGTCAGAGAAAATGAGAATTAGCAAATATGATTTAATCTAAATAATAAACATTCATCAGACATATGCTGACAATCTAATTTGAAGCAACAGAATGGGATAGTCACTTTCTTACAACCCACTGACTAGCTTCAAGGGCTGATGGATCAACAGCTTATCACACTGTAGTGTGTAGCTGTAGTCCACTGGTTAGGTGTTGCATTAGGGTACAGACAGAATACTACACATAAAATTAAAGAAATTACACCAAAGTCATACAAAGATTCAGGTCACAAATGGCTTCATTTGTAAAAGAAACAAATAAACTTACTTTTTTTTTTTTTTTTTTGGTACCAGGGATTGAACTCAAGACCTTGCGTTTACCAGGAAGGTGTTGTGCTACTGAGCTATATCCCTGGCCCAAAAACCAACTCTTGTAAATGACAACAAAACTGTAAAGTAACCTATGATAAGCAGAACTAGATTTTAATAAATATGCTGTATAAATTAATATACAAAACCCCTGAAATATATGAAGAATTGATTCCTTAAGGGTAGAAGGAAAGATACAGTATTACATACAATCACTAATAATACTGACAAAGAGAAAACAAAAAAGCTCAAGTAATATAAGAACAAAAGTTTAAATAACCACAAAGTTTAAATAAACACATAAGCAAAAAATAGCCAAACAACAACAACTCATTCCAGCTTTCTTAATATATGATATTAGAGGATCATGATCAGTTAGTTAATACTTATAAGATTCTAGTTTCTCATCTGTAAAAAGTATTTCATTTGACAGAAAGCAAATAAGATCATTTCTAGCACACATCAAGCCCTAAGAAATGTTAATTGTTGATATTACTGCTGTAACCAATATTACAGCTACTGCTGGTGGTCTCCATATTATCTCAGAGAACATGAAGTAATGATGTCAGGAACAGGAAAAATAACTAGCAATCAACAGTACAGTAAGGACACTTCAATTACAATGGGGGTAAGGGTGATTTCATCAAAAGTGTCAAAATTTCTAAGGACTAGAAAATTCCTACTGTTCTTAACTGACTACTCTGCCTTTTAAAATGCTTCTACAGAATAGAAACCAGTCCCTAATCTGCTGTTTACTTCATGCAGTTGATCTGTCACCAACATAGAAACTCCGCAAATATAAAAAAAAAAACACTTCAACTTGCAAACACTTCACATAAATATAAGCTGAAGCCAAAATTCAAAACCTGAAACTCAGTGCAGACAAGTGGAAAATTCTACACTAGACCGCATGTGTCAGGTCTAAATTCGAATGTAGCCATATTAAAACAAGTGCATCAAATTACCTTCAAGCTATGTACAGGGTATATACAAAAGGGAATTCTGTATTTAGACTTGAGTCCTATCCCTAAGACAACTCATTATGTTTACTCCAAAACCAAATAAATACTTCAGCTGTTATCAATGAACTGAGCTCACTGCTCTCTGTTAACAGTCAACAAATAGTTTATTACAGGAGTATAAAACTGGTTTAGTCCTAGGACATGTGTTATTATGATTCATAGCACACATGGATCAAAGCAGAAAAACCATATGTATCATCTGAAAGATTAAGAAAATATCATTTAATAATCCTCAGCATTTATTTATTCATTGGCCTATTAAACAGAAATAGGAGCATTTATTTCCTTTTCACTATAAAGACATCCAGTTCATATTTCACATCTCTCACAATCAATTCACTATCCAGTACACATACTAATATAAAACTCTTATTTGTAAGGAATAAAAGATTCTTACTGCATTACTATTTAACATTATTCTGGCAATTATAAAAAATGTAGTCAAACAATGCAGAGAAGAGAATAATATTCAGAGAAGGGATTGTCTCTAAGAAAAAAATATAGGTTACAAAACAGTATAAGAAGTATGACTGATATTTTAAAAAATAAAAACTATATGTTACTGAACTGCATGTTTAAAAATGGCAAAGGCAATACATTTTATGTGTATTTTACCATTTTAAAAATATGCATATACACACAAAGATTGGTCTTTTTAATAGATAACTCTTTGCTTCTCTGTGTTTTTATTATGGCTTATACTACACTGAAAATGTTTTAAATTTTGTTACTGCTGCAGAACTGAGGATTTGAACCCAGGGCCTTGCACATATTAAGGCCTCTGTGCTCTATCACTGTGTTACAACCTCAGCTCGTTATGGCTTGTGTCTAGATGTCCCTCCAAAGTTTCAGTCTGTCATAGATAGGGTTTTAGAGGTGGCTGGATCTAGAATGTGTGATGCTGGGATTAAAGATGTGATGCTGGGATCGATTCATGGTGTGAAACTAGGATTAATTACACTTCACGCTGGGTGTGAGTGCTACCTGCCTTAAGGGGCAACAGTAGCCTGGATAGAATATAAGGGACAGAAAGAGGGCTGCTGCTGCTGTCACTTGCTACTGGCTGCCTTTTGTCTCCCCTGCTTTGCCATGGACTGTTTCTCCTGTGATGCCCCTTTGCCATGCCACCCTGCCTTGGAGTCAGCTGATTATGGACTGAAACCTCTACAAACTGAAACTCTTCCTCTTTTAACTTTGGGTGTCAGATTATTTGTCTCAGCAATGAGAAAAATAACTGAGTGCCCCTAAATTATTATTTTTTCATACCAGGGATTGAATAAAATTATTTTTTAAAAATAATTTAAATTATTAACCATATATAAGAGCTGTCACATTAAAATTTAAAAGGGCAAACTTTTTTTATTTTAGAACACGTTTGTAGTTCATGCAGCTTACAAAGATCTTGGGGAGTGGTTCTAAGAACTTTATCGCAGCTTCTTTCTTTTAATTCCCTTTCATCCTTCTCCAATTCTCTTATCCCATTTTTATCTTGTTGATATTAATCTTATCTCATGTAATAGCATATAATTTTTACATTAATGAGGCTATTAGTTTCCTGTACATGGCATATCTTTATTCTACTTTTTTTTTTTGGTACTGGGGATCAAACTCGTGACCTCACACTTGCTAGACAGGTGCTTAAGCCACTGGGCTAAATCCCCAGCCCCTATTCTACTTTTCTTCCCCTTCCCCTTCTTGTTCCCTTGGACCACTTTCCCATGTCCTCCTTTTCCCTTCATTCCATCCTCTTTGTTATTCTTGGTTTGTGCTTTGTCTCATTCAAAGGAGAGATACCATATGGTATTTAAGGTTGTATCTGGTCTACTTCACTCCACATTGTTTGCTAAGTGCATTCATTTTCCTACAAAAGTCTCAAATTTGTCATTCTTTATAGTAGACTAGTATTTCATTATAGATACCACATTTTCTTTATCCAACTATCTACTGATGGATATACAGGCTATTTCCAGGATTTAGCTATTATGAACTGTGCTGCTATAAACACTGGTATGCATGCATCTCTAGTACGGTCTTGGGGGAAGACACCTAGCAGGAGGATAGCTGGATTGTATGCAGTCTCTAATTTCAGTTCATTGAGAAATCATTATGTGAATTCCACAATGGTTGTACTAGTTTACATTCCCACCAACAATGTAGGAGAGTTTCTTTTTTAGCATAGTCATGTGCTAAAACATTTGTTATTGTTTGGCTTCCTAATGACTGTCATTCTTTCCAGAGTAAGACCGAATCTTAGCCCTGTTTTTAATTTTCATTTCTCTAATGGCCAAAGAGGTTGAACACTTTTACATACATCATTTGACCTATTTGTATTTCTTCCTCTGTGAAGTGTCTGTTCATTTTTTATTGCCCATTTTTTTTGACTGGGCCTTTAATTTTAGGTGGCTTAATTTATTTTCAGTTCTTTGTATATTCTAGATATAAATCCTCTGAGGATCAGCTAGCAAAGATTTTTTCCCCATCTTATATGTTGTCTCTTCACTTTACTAATTGATTTTTTGCTGAACAGAAGTTTTTTCATCTGATATAATCCTGTTTGTTTATTCTTGCTGTTATTTCTTCTGTAATTGACGTTCTGTTTAAACAGAAAAACCTTTCCTACACCTAAGTCTTTACACATATCTTCTAGTAAGTTTAATATTTCTGTTTTAATGTTTAGATATTTGATGCATTTTGATTTTAATTTAGTATGTGTTGAAAGATAAGAATCCAGTTTCAATCTTCTATAAATAGAGAACTAGTTTTCCCATCACCTCTTGTTGAATAAGCTATCTTTCCTCTAACATATGCTTTTGGCCCACCCCTTTGTTGAAGATCTAATAGCAGAATGTGTCTGGTAAAGTTTCTGTATCTTCAGTTCTGGTCCACTGATCCATATATTTGTTTTTTCCATTACCATGGCAGTTTTATCACTGTTGCTTTGTAGTATGGGTTGAAGTCAGGCATTGCTATGCCTTTATTTTGCTCTTTTTGCCCCAAATTGGTCATATTATTCTGGGTCTCTTCTGGCTCCATATGAATTTTAGGATTATTTTCTCTACTACTGTAACATATGTTATTGGTACTCTAAACGAGACTTCACTGAATCTGTGTAACCGTTTTGGGAATATGGTCATTTTGACAATATTGGTAATGCTTATCCAGGAGCAGGGGACATTTTTCCATTTTCTGATTCTCTCTTCAAACTTTTTCAGAGTACTATACTTTGTAGAGGTGTTCTACTTCCTTGGCTAGTTTCACTTTTCTTTCTTTCTTTTTTTAAATTTTATTTAAAGAGGAAAAAAAAAGCAAAACAGAAAAAGGGAAGAAATACTACAGAATTTCAAAAAAAATAAACAGAAATCACTACTTGATAAATTACATATTGTCCTCTTAGAGACAGTTGTTCAAGTTACAAAATTAAAGCATACAAAGTGGACATTCGAATAGTGAGACTGCAAACAGTTCTGTTTAACAATCCAACAAAAATTTAGTAATATGTTATCAATCCTACACACTTCAACATACATGCAGTTATATCCTTTAGAGCATTTTCTTTCCCTCTCTTTTTTACAATAGCAATTATACATTTTGGTTCTTATTACTTTTTACACTAGAGACACAATGTGATATCTATAAATATGATTATTATTTATTTCATTTATGAGGATAGTCTCAAGTTGCCTCCATTTACCTATGAAGGCCTCAAGATCATCCTCTTTTATAGCTGAGTAATATTCCATTGTATAAAAATATATCTTTTTCATCCACTCTGCAGTTGATGGGCATTTTGGTTGTTTCCAAGATTTAGCTATTACAAATTGCGCTGCTATGAACATGAGTGCACATATATCACTGTGATATGACCTTTTCAGTTTTTCTGGGAAAACACCCAGGAAGGGAATAGCTGGATTGAATGGAACTTCCAATCCGAGTCTTCTGAGAAATCTCCATACTGATTTCCATAGTAGCTGCATCAGTCTACATTCCCACCAACAGTAGAGCAGTGTTTTTCCCCACAGCCTGGTCAACATTTGTTATCAGTTAATTTCTTGATGGCTAAAATACTTTCTCATTCTGTGGGTTTTCTTTTTACTCTATTGGTGATTTCTTTTGAAGTGCAGAAACTTTTCAATAATATGAGATCCCAGTTATTGATTCCTTGTGTTTTGTTCATGAATTCTCTACTTACCCCTATGTCTCTAAGACTTCCATCTACCTTGTCTTCCAGTAGATTTAATGTTTTTGTTTTAATAATTAGATCTTTGATACATTTAGAAATCAAGTAAGAATATATAAACATACAGAATTATAAATGAGAGAAGCAAATAAACCAGAACAAAAAAACCCAAACATTTTATACATCTATTTAGTTGATTTTACCAGTGAAGTATTTCAAAACTTTCAAAGAAAAGAAAATTCTCACATGGCATACAAATTTCTTTAGACTACACTGTCTGATATGGCAACCACTACCCACACAGTGCTACCAAGTATGAGGAATGTGTCCCATACAGCTTTGCTTAGTTAATTTTCTATGATTTCAATCTATTTAACTTTAAATAATGAAATACAATTAGTGGCTACCAATTGGATGATGCTGCTCCAAAGGGTGGAGAAGATGAAAGTGTCCCATTCTGGTATGTTTGTGTTACCAAGAAAACAATGGCTAATTTTACTTTTTTATGCAAAAAGATCTGGATAAAATCTTGTGAATTAAATTTAATAATATATGAGAACTATATGCAATGATCTAATACTCTGGAGTTTTTCTTTAGGAATGCAAAGACATCCTAATAGTTAGAATAAGTTAAGAGTACAGAGAAAAACTCTGTAGATAAATATACATCAATAAAATTTAGTATCTATTCCTGATATTTTTAAAATACCTCCATAGCATGGTAAATAAGAAATATCAAGACTCAAGAAGCTCAGCCAACCTAAAGCTTAAAAACACTAGGGACATTTCCACTATAGCCAGGAGGAAACTAGAAACATTAATTATTATTATTTATATTTTTATAACTAATATGAAAATAAAAGATAGGAGATAAAAGAATAAAATCATTATCAATAAAGGAAAAATCATTAAAATCAATTCAGACTATTAAAACTAAGAGGTAACTACTAAAGCTGTTTCAGACCCACTCCAAGTGGAAACATTCAAAGGAAACTCTTTAGAAAGTAAATTTAAAGTATTACAAAAGTACCACATCAGACACACAGACATATAAAGACACAGTCTTAAGGGACACACACAGATGTAAGACATGCACACACGATTCAGAATGCACTGATTACTGACACTGACGTCTCATCAGCCCAGCAACTAGCCATGGCTGAACTAAAACTGGTTCAGGAAAAGGCTAATTGACATTTATCATTTCACTCATGCTGTTAAAAGAAGAATATCATGTTTCCTCTCAGAATACATCCCTCAATTTTTAAAGGTTTAAGCATATGGAAGAGATCTAAAAGAGTACATATGAAAAGGCTAAAGATTTGGAACCCTAACTCAATTTCCCTTCACATATTTATAGGAGCCTACAGCAAACACTTATTTTTAGAAATATTTCTGGTAGAGAATTGAACAAAAGGCTTTTGTATTTTAAAAAGAGTAAGGTTTCTTTGGGCCTATCTACAACAACTTTACAACATCAGGTTGGAATTAGATGATTTGATACTTTAAATCAACTATTTCCAAACCAGAAAACCTATTCAAAACATGTAAGTACATCAGTACATGTAAGTTTTAAGTAAGTTATAGCTGAGTTCAAATGTGAAATCTGTATTTTTCAAGTGCCAATAAAAGAACTTTTAGATTTTAATGATACCCTCCAAAATGTCCAAGAATGCCATATCATATTTTCATTTCCATTTCCAACAAGTTTTTTAACTGAAACTGATAAATTTACTATCATTTCTGATGAAAAGTATATGGATAACAGTTATGTTATTCTCTTATTTTCTTATTAAATAGCAATCATGACTTTTTCTCTAAGGTAAAGTAAAAAAAATTTCACAGGCGTGCCCTGACTACTATGAAATTCTCTGTCTTAATCTGTGATGTGTGTCCTGCCATGGCCCTTGTAAAATACAAAAGGAAACAAGAATTTATTTATAATGAGTAGTGTGATCATTTTAGTAAAACATATTCACAACTTCTTTGACAAGCTTCCCATCAAAAAGGTGAAGATAGCTGCCTCCTTTTGAATATGGGCCAGCCCTGGTATCTCAAGTCTAGTCAACAGGATGTGACCATGACCGTCATGAAGCAGCAGGCCACAGAGGGTAGATTATAAAAGATGACACAATTTTCTGAGACTCTCTCTATATCAACCAGCTACCACACTATGATGAAGGCAGGAAGCCATGGAAAAGCCCTCTGTCCTACTCCCAGCAAAGAACCAGCATGGACCTCAGTACCTCTGGGCAGAAGACTGTTCATACTATTCTAATTCCAGGTTTGGAGCTACCTTAGCAGACACCAGAGATGAGCTGCTTCCACCAAAGTATGCTCAAACTGCTGAAAATAAAAGTCATCTTTATCTTAAGCTACTAGGCTGCATGCAACAGGTAACTGGAATACACACATCATTCCAGCCAAATGCAACCTTCTTATTCCTTCCATTTCAAGCTTACTGAGATGATAAACCTATTTCAAACAAACAAATGCTGCTGACATACCTAGTCTCAGTCTACTCGCTCCAGCTGGAATCCCAGGTTCAATACTTTTGGATGCCCACTGGCTTTCTGGCCTTGAAGGTTCTCCCATCTTTAATACCAGACTCCCTGGCTGCCTCTTTTACCCTGTCTTAAATTTACTGCTACCTTTGAAGATCTGTCTTTATTAAACACCCTGGCTTATAAACCCGTTGCTACTACAAACATGAATTACTGTCTCTGTTGATGAACAAATGAAACTGGCCTGAGACAGATACTCTCTGATTCTGAGGCTGGTCACCAGTCCAACGTGTTTTGATGGAGCCATTTAAATGGGTTATCAGTCCAACCAAGTAACTACATTAAAACATTCACTGCTCATTGTACTGGGGATATTCTAAAAGAAACACAAGCCTTAGAAGTTAGAAGCTTATGAGAGACTTTAGGATAGTCTTTGTTTAGAATTTTTTTCAGCCATTGGGATACTGACAAAAGTAAGTATTTAAGTACTTACGATATGCGTAATGTACTCATAAATACAGTACTAAGAATTTTTGCCTATTTCTACTGGGATATCAAAACTGCCATTATATAATACCGTTCAACTTTGTTAACATCTTATACAGTTTTGTTAGTATTTCATAGTGATAGCAATAAAAAATGACCTGTACAATGTTATTTAATGATGTCTTTAAAGTTTAGGATAAATGATAAAAAATAAAAGAATCCTTGGGAACCCAAACCTAACATTCTTAGGAAAAAAATTACAAGTGATACTCTGGTTCCACAAGAAAAGTTAACAGCCATAACCCTTGCGTAAGTCACTGAGGAAATCAATGCAAGTGACGCTCAAGGCTATATTGCCAGCTTGGGCCCATAACGAGATAATGACAAAACTATGACTGAAATTACTTTTGGGACAACTCATTCTTTCTAGTCATGCTGGAGGCCAAATTAGATTTGAACTAACAGAAAGAAAACAATTACTATGTGTCTTCATTCAAAAGGCAAATTAGAATGGCAAGAAGGTTTCTATATCCTCACATGTAACAATCCTTCAGAGGGCCACCTTCTCAATGAAAAGAAACAGTACTGCCACAGAAGGGCTCCAGGCACCACCAAGAGACCAAGTTAGGGGGAGACGGCGCTGACTGTGTGGACTGGTAATTTGAAAACCACTTGTACTACAAGACAGCCTAGCTTAACTACAGAGGCTATCAGGGAACAGCTCTCAGGCTTGGGCTTCTCTTGCAGCTAAGGCCATATGACCAAACTATAAAAACAAGAATATATATAGATATCACCAGAAAGGACATTTTTTTCCCAAATAAACACTAATTCTCTTAGCAGGACTTGACCCTTGTGTCTTCTTCCTATAAAGAGTTTTGGAGAACAGGAGCCACCATGGTCCTTACCATGGAGACAAAAGCCATATGCTGATGTGTGCAGAGCAGGAGAAAAGGAACCTGGCTCCCTGTGACACGGGGGAGCCACTACAACAGCCTTGGCTGGTCTCTCCTGGGGCTTCCTAATGAGTTTTAAAATGCTGCATTTCATCTTTTGGTTACCCACAGCTAAATACAATTCTGGTTCTTACAGAAAATAAGCTAGGCTTATTTTCCTCAATTCATTTTGTCCCAAAGAAGTGTACCCATCTGGCTTATGCTCTGATGAGTAAATGTGGCAAACAGATGTTCAGGTACCTTTACATTCACCCCAGCTCCTATTATCACCTCGCAATTTTTGAAAAGATAAATGCAAGAGTGAGGTATGTATCTATTTTCTCCAAGAAAAAAGGAACAATCTTAGCTTGTAACAGTCTCCCTGTGCCAGAAGAGAAAAAAAGAGAAATGGCTTCCATTCTCATACAATACATGACTTCAGTCCTGGACAATCTTTAGAAATCCAACAATAGAAAGAACAAAACCAGAAATTAACGTATACCATGCTCCCAACCTCTACTGGGGATAGAACACAAACATGGAGGAGATGCTACAAAAGCATCCACTTGACAGACTATCTTTGCTTTCAATTGTGCAGCATGTTATTTTCCATGCCATATCCCACTAAGAGACAAGGGGACTGCACTGAGTCTCAGCAGTACTGTAACTCCATGGGTGGCTGCAAAACAGGTGCAGAATGCACTCCATTCTTCCTCCAACACTTTCTGCTAAAGCTGCGTGAGGCAACATCTGGTTCTATCAACTGTTAAAGTTCAGTGGCATTTTCTAAAGGGATGGAAAAGAATAGATAACATTGACAAAAAGCTAGGATTCTATTAATCTCATATAAAACTGTTTTTAAATGAGTTCAAAAATACAGAAAAAAACTAACTTTGCAGGGGAGAGATGAAATACTCTGGCAAATTTCTTGGAGCAACATCTACAAAATCCAGACAAACCAGTAGTTATGCTGGATCAATATCCAAGACTTTTCCTCTAAAACCTAAAGTCTCAGTCCACACAATCACTTAACATATAGCTCTACAGCTGGGGGTTTGGAATCCAAGAGCACGATGGGATCTGGCATCTCACACTGGGCCCTGGCTCCTACCAGAATCCAAGAGGAAGTCCTCACTCTGAGTCTCGAAGGTACACGAAGCACCTCAGACAGTAAAACTTCTACTCATGACGAGCAGAGGCCAAGCAGGTAATATATGGAAAAAATCTGACAGTTGACAACCAAATTGTTAGTGCAGCAATTCAGAGAGCATAAAAAGCACTGGAAAAAACAGCAATGAGTTTAGATAGACCTCACATCAGAATAGTTTCCAAAAATGTACAATCAAATCTGTAGAATACTTTAGCCGTCTAAACAGATTTTACATGAGTAGGTATTCTTCTTGTTGTTCCAAAATAAATGGAACCCTAGCTTAGGATAGAGCATTCACAAATTACTGAAGCAATATACACGTTTGAAATAAAGCTATCACAATTAATAGCAATCAACTCATTCATATGCTGTTTACTCAAATACACTAAATTAAAGACACCAGGGGGAAAAAAAATGCCAAACTAGAAAGCAAAAAATCAGTTACTTCTTTCAAAAATTTCACCACCAAATTTTCAGCAACAAGTTAGGTCATCTTTATGTGACACAGAGCATGCCTACCTAGCACGTTTCCTGGAGGCACCTCCTCCAACTCTTCCAGTTCTCTTCCCATCAGCAGATACAGGCTTTCTAAGGTACAGCACGCCATGTGGGGCACAGTGGGGAGGTCATCAGGGGAAGTCGAGAAGCCCGATGGTACCTAGACAGAGAAAAACCATGGAGGACAAGTTAGGAGGCATGAGAAAATATTAATAGACCCCTATAAAATTGTTTTCATTCATCAGTAAAGTGTGGTGCAGCCATCTGTCACGTAAACCTGGACCACATGGATATGAAATAGTAAAAGATGTCCCATTAATAAAATCTGAAACTATGAAAAACTGTCCAGATTTCCACTTACTCATAGCTCTAAGGCTAAAAACTGTAAACCCTGCTGTGACTCACAGTACCATTTTTGCTGCTCTCCACAGGCCCTTGACAGCAGTGATGTGAACCATGTCATGCATCAGTTATGGTCACTGCTGTGCAGCTGTTTTAACACTGATTGTTACTGCTAGAATTTTAATCATATGATAATTTTTTCAAGCATTTAACAAGGGCTGATGCAAGTATTTATAACGCATGAAATCAACCAACAGGTATGCCATGAAAAAAACCCAAACAACTGCTATGATATGACATGTTATTAATCTGGAAGACAGAAGTTGCAGGAATACTGGCATGAAGACATGGTACACATACAGCAAAACTATGCTACATATGCACTAGATATATAAGCTCCTCCTACATCGTGCTTATTTGGAAGGAGATACTTTCTTGCAGGATTCAAGGTTTGAGTTATATGAAGTGTTCAGAAACACATCGTTTATATAAATCCAAGTAGCCAAAAAGTACCTGAAACAATCAATTGACATGTCTTTGGTACCCATCGGTCCAAGGTGCTCTACTAGTGCTAAGACGAAAAATAAGTCTCAGATACAACATTCACAAAGATGATGAAATCACTAGTGGAGAGTGATTGACAAAAAGTAGTATAGGCAATTAAGCTGATAAATACTTAGTGGAAAGAGGGTCCTCTGCATTTAGGTAGACTTGGAAACTTCATAAAAATGATGGTCTTTCTAGTAAATGCTGTACCTAAATGTACATGTTCTGATACACTCACAACTGTACACAGAGGATCTGAAGATAGGCTGGAAAAAATTTAAAATATAAACACTGGATAGAAAGCAATAGGATTATCCATAGATAATATGATCATACATTTAAAAATAAGCTACAGGTAAGTTACTTACAGGTAAGTAACACAGCAAGGCAACAAAAGGGCAAGATCAAGATACAAAACTTGAGAATACTTCTATAGATCAGCAAGAGAGAAAAAATATTTTTAAAACAGCAAAAAAGAAAAAAAACAAGTTATGACTAAACCTAACAAAAGTGATTGAATACCTTTACAAAACAAAACTTTAAAATTTGGATAAAAACTTTGATTAAAAATGACCTAAATAAAAGTGTAAGTCTATCACATTCAGGGATCCAAAATGCTATACTGAAAAACTTTGATTCATGCCAAACAGATGTCATGTTTTAAAATATTTTCCATCAAAATCTTAACAGAGCTTTAAGTTCACTGTAAATTTCACACAGAAGAGCCACCAGTCAGGAATAAACAAAACACAGAGAAAAGGTTAAGGCATTTGGCCTTTCAGATAGGTAAAACATTTAGAAATGAAGACAGCACTGACCAGGCAGTGATAGACAAGGAAAAAAGGCGGGAAAACCAAATAGTCCAGAAACAAAGCCAACCCGTGCACATACGAAATCTGATTTATGACAAAGTTGACAAAGTGGATTACTGGATAAAGATGGGTAGGTCAATAATGTTGAAACAACCGGTTATTTATATTGCTTAAAAAAAAAAAAAACAGGAAAAAAAGCAAATTCCTTTCAAGCCACATAATACTATATTAAATATTTCAATATAACAGGCAAAACGTTAAAGCTCAAGAGGAAACATCATAGAATGTTTTGTGATTTCAATATAGTTCTAATTTTCTTAAAATTCTAAAAACTAAAAACCTATAAAAGAAGAGATGGATGAATTCAACTACATTAATACTTACATCCATCAAAAAATAGCAAAATAGAACATTAAGACAGACTCAAACTGGAAAGGGAATCTGCAAAACTTAAAACTAACAAGGAACTAATATTTAGAATATACCAAGGACATTTAAAAACAAGTATTATTTTTAAGTAGCTCAGAAGAAAAATAAGAAAATGACTCAAAGAGATATCTGAGTAGAAAATAAGATTGATCAATAAACACTACAGAGTAATAAGATATAAATTAACCACTACAACACACTACATCTAACGCATTGAACTGGCAAAAATTAAAAGCCTAACAATACCAAATTTTAGGTGAGGACGTGGAACAGCTGGAGCTGTAAATCAGAATGACTCTGGAGTTACCCTGTCAGACTGAAGATCATCCAGGCAACTCCACTCTAGGTATAGTCCACAGAACTTCTTGAAAGTGTGCCCAAGAAGCTGTGTGCAAAACCATTCAAGGTAGCACTTGAGCAACAAAAATGAAAGCAGCCCAAATAGGCAATGGCAGGAAAATGAACACACAAAATGATTATACAACAGAATATAAACACAGCGGTGAACAATGAATCAGCTATAGGAGGAGGCATTAATATGGATTAATTTCATAATTTTAAGTTAAAAAAGAAGATGCAGAATAACAATCTTAAAATTCCATTTATACAATGTTCAAAAGCAAGTAAATATAACAATATATTCTCTAGAAATTAATATACACAGGTTATAAAACTATAGAGAAAAGCAAAGCAAATAAGATAGAATGTCACAGACATATCACAAGTGCCCTCCCCGACCCATGCTGCCCGGTGTCCATGCCTGAATGTCAGTAGGATCTATGAGACTTGCCTCCACACAACGGAACACAGCAAAACCAACAGATGTCACTCCACAATGAGAGAACTTTGTACAAGACTCTGTCTTGCAAGCAGACTCATTCTAAAGTCTCCAAAGCTTGATCCAGCAAGCCTCCAAGCTGGAAAAGTCCACAGAAACAGCAGCTGTGGGCGGCCTCTAGGAGGCAAGGACAGGCAACAGTGAGAAGAAACCTGCGCTCTTCCATCCTCTAGATTACGGCACAGGCAGCCAACACTCCGATGGCAGCTTCCTGAGGGTAAGGAGACCCCACTCTGAGGTGCCTGGACTCCTGACTCACAGAGATTGTGAGATGATACAATGTATATTTCAGCTGATCAAAGTGCATGGACTCAATAATACAGAAACGATAGAAAAGTAGAAAAGTAGTACAAAGGATAAGCAGAAAGTTCTAGGTAGGACTTACTTCTACAGCCATTCAGAAACATTTCACATGATTTTAAAAAGCAGATGGGGCCAGGAATACAGCTTAGCAGCACTGCACCTGTCTGGCAAGAGCAAGGTCCTGAGTTCAATTCTCCGTACCAAAAACCCCACAAAAGACAGAAATAGTTTTCACAGGGCTCTAACTACAAAGTACAGGGTGATTTGTGCTATCAATGCACTTTATTATTCTTGTTTCAGTCATCTTAATCAGCAGCAGTTGATTCTGACATGCAGCCCCATTAGAGTCAGAGACATCACGCAGAGGAGGTCACTTGGAGGGCTCACGGAAGCGGTAATGGCTACTTTATCTGCACTTCACAGTTCAGACAGAGAAGACAGAAAGAGGGACACATGATGGGCAGGCAAACAGAGGGAGGGAAGGAAGAAGGAAAAAATGAAGGGAGGGAGGCAGACACTTGACTCCCACTAATAAACAACAAACTGTCAATTCCAGGCCAAGATTTTAGGATAACCACAACTGGTGTTTTACATGTGGCATTGTAGCACACGCAGCCTCCCAGCAAGTGTAACTTATACACACTAAGTCCTATACACTGTCTAGCAAGGCCTGCTTAACCACCACACATCACTGCACTCTCCAAAGACTCAACCTCAAAAACGGATGGGGTAAGCATCTGTGGTAAGGACTTTCATGCACAGCACCTGCCCCTCCGAGCAGCTGCCCTGCAGCTTTCCTGCCTCACCTGCGCAGGAAGAAATAGATGCTTTCTGCTCCCAATGTTGCATGTGACCCACAGACAAGTTGCTTCCAAGGCTACCTGGACTACTGGCATCACTGTCATTCAGTAACCTTCATTTTTTAATTACAACATATGTATGTTGCTTAACGTATGTATGTATATCCAAAACTGTTACAGGACAGATCTAGCCTGTGAACTCTCTGCTGCCCTCTGGCTCAGTCAGTTGTAGATGCCATCTGTCCACCTGCTCATGGGCCCTCCTGACAATGAGTTCTGGGACCTGCCTGTCAACTGCTGGGTTCCCACACCTGAGCCACCCAGATTTTGGATTTGTGCCTGTCTTGAGGTTTTGCTGCTACCACAACTCCAGCACAACATCAGTCTCATCAGTTCTTTCCTCCATCTACAAAGTGGTTCTTGCCTTGCAGAGAAAAAGTTTATTAAGAAATAAGGCCAATAAAGTTGATTATCATCCTGGTGTGGTTTCCTAAATACTAAGTGAAACACATACCCAAATGTTACCAAAGCAGCACAAAAGGAGATACAGGGACTCACTCAAGTGTGCCTTTCTACTACTCACCAATAAGGTCATTGCCAATTACAACCAATGTGAAAAGATATCAGACCCTTGAAGCAATATACTAACATTTTATTTTTCTTACCCGTTGCAAAAATTCAACAGGACTGTACTTGGGCCCCAAGACAAAAATTTTCCTTCCTCTTCGAGCTACACCACTGAACACACGAGCAAATGCAATGAAGGACTCTTGGCTGTCTTCCTCCTGAGGTGCAGAGTTAAGGGCCATACTCTCCTCCTGCTGTTCATCACCTGCCAGAAACAAAGCACAGTAAGGGCCAAAGCTGCTCTCTGACCCAGAAACAAAGCACAGTAAGGGCCAAAGCTGCTCTCTGACCCAGAATTGCACGGAAACATGGGAAACGGGGAATATTTTATGTCTGATTCAGTTTCAAGGAGACAACACCAGGAATGAAAAGAATATTGATAAAAACTAAAAGTAAAGCAAAAAGCAAAGGAGTAGTGTCCACATTTAAAGCAAAACATGTCCAGTACAAGGCAGTTAAGCCTACTCAGGAAGGCAATACCTCTTGGCTCTTCTTGCGGACTTGTTCTAAGGATGCCCCCATGGCAGGTGGGCTCCACAGTGCCCTGCCCCTGTGCTGCTGCCAGCTTCTCCGCATGCCTCTGTCGCGCACGCTCTCGTCTCTGAGCAATCTCATCTTGAGTGAGAGGCCTAGAGGGTATCACAAATACATTACCATCTGACAGCACTAAACATCACTTGGTTCAAGGAGGGAAACAGCAAGCAGTGACATGGCTGAACAAGATGAGGACTAGTCCCAACCGCCTCTGGGACAGAGGCTTCTCTGAGTCCTGCCCTGCTGCAGCAACAGAGAAGGCCCATCAGGCTCCCTCTGACGGTACTGTGCCCCACCTACCTGGCACTTAGGAACCAGCTGCAAGAGCCCATTTAGTTCAGTAGAGCCAACCATAACAACATAGAACCTTTCTCAGAGTCCCACTTTCCCCTGGGAGAGGCAAAGACAAGAAGGGGATAAGTAATAGGTATGACGGCTCAAAGCACACCACACAAAGAAACATACAGTATGCTCAAGAAGCAATCAAGATTGTCTTTGCAAGTACAAAATGATGTCTGCATGGAGAACCAGAATTCAGGAGCAAGGGGTCAAGTTTAGGTTAAGTGATGGTAATTTAGTGGGACTAAAAGATTCAATTAATATTATTAGCTATTGTGTTAGGTCCAAGAGGTATCAGAACAGAAAAAGTAACATGAAGCTGTGTGTGTGTGTGTGTGTGTGTGTGTGTGTGTGTGTGTGTGTGTGTGTGTGTTTGCTGCAAGTTAGTCTGGGAAGGTGGCTGTTGATAATTAGTGATTTTTCCTAAAGGGTTACCCTCATGCCTGTCAGGCTGTAGGAAAGATACAACACTGAAAGCACCTTTATAAAAGAGAACCTCTGAAATGAATAAGAATGGGCATTCTGTTTGGGGGTGTGGGTTTGGCAGGTAGAAGCCAGGCAAGTGGACTAAACCCCCAGACTCAGTTCTCTTCCATGTGAGGTCCTCATGAGTCGCCTGCACAGTCAGCCCCTATCCAAAAGCAAGTCCAGTACCTGTGCTAAAGCAGCAGCAGCGGAGCATCTCTAGCACTGAACCCCGGGGCTGAGCATCCAGGCACGCAGGCTCATCCTGGTCCCGCTTCGTGCTCCAGGCCCTGAAATTGCACATGTTCCGCCTGCCTGCAACCCTCTTTTGCCCCCATGCTGTCCTGTTGTACTCTGCTACTCTGATCACACAGACTCGTGGTCTCACCTCACCACCCCACATCTTCCCCTCCCTGAAGGACTGCAAGTCACTCCAGCTGGCATTCTCATGAGCGCCTCCCACGCATCTCAATAGTTACCGATTCTCAAAGCCCATGATGCCAAGTGCTCTGAATCTGCTTCCCTTGTCTACTTCATGTGGGCTAACATAGAAGGTGACACTTATGTCACTGACTGCTCACTGCTACCCTCTGCAGATGTCTGCCAGCCAAAGTGCCACCAGGGCTGATGGCTCTGCCTTCCTATGACCTACCTGCCCTCCAAATGGAAAGCTGAGTTCTGTGAGCCCTAACCCACTCAGGTCATAGACACAGGGTAGACTAACCCTTAAGACTGGGTTAGGGTGGCACTATTCTTAGGTATCAGAACCACTGGCATGGTGCACACCTGTCATCCCAGTACTCTGGGAGGCTGAGGCAGGAGGATCACATGCTCAAGCAAAGCCTGGGCAATTCAGCAAGACACTGGTTCAGAATGAAAAATGCCTTGGGTTCAGTCTCCAGTACCACAACAAAATAAAACAACAACAAAAAACCCACTGGCACCAGAGGAACCAAATACCACAGCAAGAGACAAGATCCTCTTTTTAAAAGTTCTAAATGTCAAACACAGGAGACTCACAGCTCCCTCTGGATCACTATCCTGTCCTCTGGCACAGCAGCTAACAAACAACTTTCCTCCCTTCCCTGAGCATCAGCTACACGGGTGCCTGCCCTGCCCCTTGTAATCCCCAGGATAAACACTTCCAACAAGCACTGGTAACTTTATTTGTAAACTTTGGCTAGGAACTCATTAACAGATCTGAAAAGTATGAATCAAAATATACATGCAGAACAGTACCACTATATTAGAGTGGGAAGTGGGGATTATATGAGGCACCTGTCAGCTTCTCAAGGAAAAAAGGCCCTTTCAATGGGCTCCTAGATGACCCATAATGTAACACGTATTTATCATGACAGTTAAATTAAATACATGTACATCTGTTTTACAAATGTAAGTGACTTGACCCAACGCCACACAGCTATTAATGCAGATCTGTCTATGCTCAATTTTGCCAAGCTATGCCTTCCAATTTAGAAGGAATTAAAGATAACGAAATCACCATCCTAAGTAAATGTAACTTCACTTTAGGTTGTTACAAAAGAAGCATATTGTTCATCTCATTCATGCAATCCTCACCTGCCTAAGTTCATGATATGCCCTACAGTAAATCACCATTTTATAGTTATTAGTTGGCTTCAAATGCATAGATGCTTGCTGTATTGCTGTGTTTACCCACCCATCTAGCCAATACCTATGTTACAAGGACTGCTGTGGGGACCAGAGTGACTGCTGAGGGGGACAAAGCAAAGAGAAGAGAGGTCAGCAAAGATTTATATAGTACTCGCTGTTCACCCAGTATTTGTTGAGAACAAAGAGGAATTTATTTGCTAGAAAATGGGCCTCTGCTGGTTAGGAACCAGCTTTGGGTTATCTTTTACTACAACATTACTACTGTGGAGGTTACTTCCTAAAGAGATGAGTAATTACTAAACTAGAGATGAAGGAGGCCATAGGTGAGAATGCTGACTGGATACGCAAATGTTAGGCTGGGAAGCAAAAGGAAAGGAGGCAAGGACACACAGCCATCCACCTTCAGGATTCCACATGCAATGCTCACACTTAGGCTGCTGTGACACTGGCCAAGGGGCAGGAGAAGTCCAAGCAAGGCTGGAAGATGGCCTGGGTGCAGTCAAGGGTAACTATCCCAGCAGGCAATGTGTTATGGAGACCAGGTGATCAGTAAGAAAAGTGGCATCTGTTTGAAAGTAGTGATGGTTACTTGTTCTCAAGAAGAAAGCAAAAGCAACACAGATTCAGGGATTGTGGGGACAGGGAATGCCTAGAAAACAGCAAACAAAATGTTACTGATCACCAAGTAAGAATCTGACAATTCACCTCAACAAAAATTCCTAAAGTGAAACTGCAGTTCAGAAGAGCTAAAGCAAAACCCTAGATTCTATCTAAAATGGGCAGACAGGCTGGATGGCTGCCTAAACTTAAGGATGGACACTGAGGAGCCACACAGAATGACTGAGGGCAGATTCCACATATTCATGTCAAACACCTTAGGCTTTAAAGTCTGACACGCCTGGATTCAAATATATGGAATAATCAAAAAGTACAGAGAATGTCAATTTTCTAGTTATTACAGGAAAAGACACATTGTCATTAACTTTCCTCAGAATATTTCCTATTATGGTTTGTGATGGCCCTGCAAAGCCTTGTGAGGTTCTAGGAGGGGCTTTTCAGGTGGCTGGACCTAAGGTGTGAAATGCTAGGACTAAGGGTGTGCAATTACTAAATCAGTCCACTGACTGGTGTGGCAGAGTTCTGGGTATGACTAAAGGTGCCCCACCCTGGGTGTACATGCTACCTACCCTGAATATGGTAGGCAGCCTGGATATAATATAAAAGGACCGAAAAGAATCTTCCCTTGCTTGTCCCTTATTGCTTGCTGCCTTCTGTCTGCATCCTGTGATGCCCCCCTGCATGCCACTCTGCCTTGGAGCCAAGTAAACCTTTCTTCCTCTAACTCTGGGCATTGGGTATTTTGTCTTAGCAACAAGAAGAGTAACAAAGATACCTCTCACTTTAAAGACACCTATCCACCATTCTCAGCACTTTCTGAAGTAGTGCCGTAAGTCCTCTTCAGTGTCTTTAGTTAGCACTGCTGTGGTTGCCTCGATGTCTTGAATCAATTGACAGCATTTATGCTTCTTGGTCATTCTGACTCATGGGTGGATAAGGGCGTGCCATAATGTTTTTATGAGCTTGCCTTTTAATTGGATGGCAATTGCAAGAAGCAGTCATAGCATGTTTTCATTTATCAATTTAAAAAAATTAAAACCATACAGAGAAAAGTGCTACAGTCATCTGTGTGTCTCCCGTAGGTTCATGTGTAAGATCTGCTCTCTACAGTGGAGCTGCTGGGAGGTACAACACACTTTTAGTAGGTGAGGCCTAGGGGAGGTTCTTAGGTCATGGCTGTGCTCTTGTCTTTTACTGAAATAAGATTACTTAATTTAAACATTCCCTGTGACCTGGAGCATACTATTTTTTCTAAGGGTCCTTAATTTCCCCACAAGTCAAAATGAGATACTCTATAACACTACATTTTTTTTCCATTGCAGAATTCTTTTGGCATAACCAATGGTGTGACAAGACTATTATAACAGCTTAATAAAGTACAATTGATCATTACAGTTCTTATTATTACTTCTAAGATGGAGGAGTGAGATCTGACATGAGTTCGTGTGTCAAGCTCTTTCTAAGAAATTAACATTAGCTGTGTGGGGGCACACACATTAGTACTCTGGGAGGCTGAGGTAGAAGGATGGCAAGTTTCAAGCCCAGCCTGGATAACTTAGTGAGATTCTGTCTCAAAATAAAAAACAAAAAGGGCTGAGGGGTATCACTCAGTGTACAGGTCCTGCATTCAATTTGCAGTACAAAACAACAACAAAGTTAACATTTGTATTTTTTCATATTATTCAAATGATTTCTAGACAGAATGTCCAGGGATGAGAATAATACAGAAAAGACACTTCCACGCACACGTATTAAGCCAATGTTTTTCCTCCCAGAGACCCAAATCCTATTTAGTAACTCAAGTGAATAGTTAGCAGAGTACTGCTTCAAAGGGGTAAGCTCTGTTTCCAGCAGTGGCTGATCAAGTGGTTTCTGAGCAATGACTCTCACCAAAAACAACTAGGACAGCTGAATGATTTTAGGGGGAAAACAAGATTGATTAACCAAACACTGGAAATTGCAGGGATCAGATTTCAGAAGAGACATGCATTCCTTATTCACTGCTGTTTTTCAGCTGAAAATCTGACATTTCTGAAAAATGAAGCATCTGCAGAGAAACAGTATTAAATGCTTTCACTGAAAAACTGGAAAGGAAGTAAGAATGCCTGTATCACCACCTCTTCTAGGTCATGTGTGGGAGACTCTAGCTGGAATAACAAGACTGTCATCATTTAAAGTTGTATAGAAACATCAAAGAATATGAATGAAATATTAGAAGTGAATTAAGATAACTGACTATAAGATCAATGTACAGAAATCAATACTAAATATCAGAAACAGTTTAAAAGAAAAGTTTACAAAAATATCCTACTTATATTAAAACCATCTAATAGCTAAGAATACTTCTAATAAAGATGTGTAAGAATACTAGCAGGAAAAATGATAACATATTATTGATTTAAAGAACTAAATAAATGAGAAATATACCTGATCCATACACTGAAATTCTCAGTGGCATAATAATATCAGTTTTCTCCCAAGAGAGTTCTACTGCCTTGCAATTTCTGTCAAAGCCCTATGGAGCATGTCTGTGTGGCCACAGGCAGATGGTTAAGTTGACCCCAAAATTTACCTAGAAATGTAAAGAGCACTTTGTTCATAAATATGCAATAACTGAAATAACAGTTAGTAAGCAAGTAATTAAATGAAGACAGAGCTTAACAACTAAAACAGGTACAACAGTGAGTTCAAGGCCAGGTCAAACTACAGATCAAAACTGTCCCTCAAAAAATGCTTCAGGGGACTTCCAGGAAGACAGCAGAGTGGTAAACAGCAGAGAAACATCACCTCCAAGATTTGGTGTCCAGAAGTTATAATATAGCAATGTGAGGAAGAGAAGGAGGAGGAAAGTAGGTCCCTGGGACCCAGCAAGGATATGAAGCAAAACTCAGACGCCACAGAGACAGTGAAGAGAGGGACCTCAGTGCAGAAGAGGGAGGTGGCAAACAGTGCTTTCTCCATGAGCCCTGGCTGGAGCTAAGGAGGGTGGCTCAAACCTGCAGACACATGGTGACTATGATGACCCCAGGGGACTGCACGGAGAAACGCACCAAGGGATCTGAGCAGTGGACACTGCAGACTAGTGTCTGGTGAGTTATTTGGGTTCAGAAGTCCCCCAGGAGAGAACAAGTGGTGGGTAGCCATTCTGGAAAGGGTCTAAATGAATGCAGGACACAGAGCAGCTGTAGTTTGGCTCCATCTGGAGGATCTAAATTTCACCGTAAGGCACAGCTGAGTTCAGGGCAGTAGGTCAAGGAGCCAAGCTGAAGGCTGCAGGAAGCCTAATTCTGCCGGCAAGAGGCACTTGAAGCATTGTGGACTGAGACGCTGGAGTCCCAGCCCCACTGCCAGAAACTGGAAGCAGGCTAAAAGTCAGCCAAACTAAGGGCCTGGGTTTGCCGGGATTATCCACCACCACATAATCTGCTGGTTCACTGGGATCAATCAACACGGATCTGAGCTCTGTGTGCCCACTCTATCAACCAACCAGTAACAGCAGAGACACTTCCTGTGGTGCAATTTTTTTTCTTCTGTTCCTTTTTCATTTAAAAAAAAAAAAAAAAAAAACTTCTTCTATTTTCTTCTTTTTCTTGATTGCTCATTCTTGTTTTTATATGAGAACACTGTTTCTAGTTTTAGTTTGGTTTGGTTCTATACTTCTTTCTCTTTCTTCCTTCTCTTTCTCTATCTTCTTCACCAGTCCCCAAAGCTTGAATAATCCTCCTTAGTCCTCCATCCTTGCATCTAGTCCCTTTCTCTTTTTCTATTTAACTGCTTTTTCCCCTAACCCTTTTTACATTTTCTCCCCTGAGGGTACAATCACCATACTGAGAGGATATTTACTGTACACAATTTACAGGTTTTATATTTGTAATATATAGTTACCACAATTTGCCATTTTCTAGACTGTTTAATGCTATTGTTATTATTGTACTACTTTAGCCAAAGTGACATAACTGTTCTTCTCATAACTGTTCTTCCTTGCATGCCAAGACTAAGACTGCCTGTGGTCACAGACAATCCACATGGCAGAGACAAACAACCAGGGGCTACGTAAGTAGTTAGCAACTTCGCATTCCCAATTAATTGAAGGGACAGAATTCTGCAACAGAGTCAAAACCCAAAAGCCAGATATAGTTGGAAGACATCTTTGAGAAGTAGTCATTTCCTAAGGGTTCTAAATACTAGCAATAAAGCTACTTGCTATAACCAATTTATAAGCATCAACTCAGGAATTAAAAAACAACAACAAAAAAGGAAATGAGAAGATGCTTAAATGACATGAACCACTGAATTTCCAAAAGTTCACTGAAGGCAAAGCTAGGGAGCAATAAGGTGGATTCAAAAGCCATCCACCTGGACTCTCTAAAGTGGTAACAGCAGAAGCAACAAAACACATGAATGAGGCTCTAGAAAAAAAATAAAAAAAATAATTTTTCAGATAATTTCAGAAATGATGAGTATAATGAAGGCCATGATTAATGAATCTAGAGAAGACAGAGATTAAAAAAAAGAGCTTAGGAAAATGATGGGAACTATGAATGCCCAACATAGGAAAGAAATAAAATACATGAAACAGATTGATCAAATACCCTAGAGATTAAAAATTCTACTGAAACTCTATGCACCAGAATGAACCAGTGTGAAAATGGAATACCAGATGTGGAAGACAGGACTGTGGTTAGTGATCATGAAATGAAAGATTTCTTAAAAATAGCAAGGGAACACAAAAAAATCCAAAGGTTGCTAGATGTTATGAAGAAAAGTAACAACATTGATCAGAGTCAATGAAAAATCAGATGACTGAACTAATGATATAAAAACTTGTTTATTGAAGTAAAGTATGCAAAAAGAATTTGACATATAGATATGAGACATACAGAACTCTGTAATGGTTGATACACTGTGTTAACTTGAAAAGTTTAGAAGCTTAACTAAGTGACTCAACAGGGGGCCAAGGTCTTCACTTTTTAAAAATCCTGAGCCTGTGCAAGTAGAGGGCACCCAAATGGTATGGGTGGATAGTCTGCCACCTGCTTACAATGTAAGGGAGGAAAAGAGGCTTGTCCCTCACCCCTTTCTCTCTCTGCTTTTGCTGTCTTCTGCCCTTGATCTCTTGCTCCTGTGCCATCTGCCTTGGAGCTCGTTGATAATGGACTGAAACCTCCACAATCTGTGAGCTAAATAATAAACCTTTCCTTCCTTAATTTTGTATGTTGGATATTTTGCCTCAGCAATGAGAAATTGTAAGACAAATTCCAATTAGCCATGATCAAAAAAATCTACCACAAGGCATGTAATAGTCAGGATTCTAGAAATTCAATACAGGAATAAAATGTTAAAAAATGTTTGGGAAAAGAAACAAATCACGTATAAAGCAAAGTCCATCATAATGACAGCATACTTCTGAACACAAACCCTTAAAAGTCAAGGAAATCTTGGAGAGAAGTATTTCAAACCCTAAAAGACAACAACCTCCAACCCAAACTGATGTATCTTGCAAAACTATCTTTCAAAACTGATGGAGAAATATGATACTTTCATGACAAAGAACATCTGAAGAAATTCATGACCACCAAACCAACACTCGAAAGTGTTTTCATGAATATTCTAGAAAGAAACAATAAAGACTATAACTATATGAATGGCAAAAGAATGAATACACTGTCCAAGTAATTAAACAGAGAGTAAAGAAAGGAATCAAAACTAGGAAAACAACATGACCAGTACAAGTCAATACGTATCAGTTATAACCATCACTGTACATTGTCTTAATTCACTTCAAGACAAACACACTGGCAGAATCGGTCACGAAACAATATCCAAAAACATGGATCTTATTTTGATCCAGCTTGCAAGAAACATATTTGAACTCAAAATGAAATTCATAGATTTAAAAGTCAAAGGATGGAAAACAACACTCCATCCAACAGGAACCCAGAGAAAAGCATGGGTAGCAGCTATTCTATTTGCAAAGTGGATTTTAAGCCAAGACTCATCAAGAGAGACAAAGAAGGTCACTACATCCTTGTTAAGGGAACAGTCTAAGAAGAAAAGATATCATAAATATATATGCATCAAATACCAGCACACCTATCTATATACAACAAATATTAACAGACATGAAAAATCAAGTAAGCACTAACCTAACTGTAATGGAGGACATCTATATCTCACTAGTACAAACATACAGATCTCTAGACAAAATAAAATCAACAAAGAAATATCAGAACTAACCAAATTTTTGAACAAAGGGACTTGGTAGAGGTCTACAGTGTTCTACCCCACATGAGAATACACAATTCAACTGCACACAGGATTTTCTCCAAAGCAGACCACTTCCTAGCCCACAGAACATGCTTCAGTAAATGCAAAGGAAAGGAAATTATTCCATGCATGCTACCAGACCACACTGCAACGAAAGTGAAAATCACTGGCAAAAGAAACCACAAAAACTTCACGAACACACAGAAATTAAATAAGACCCTCCAGAACAACCAATGGGTCACAGATGAAATTAAAGAAGAAATTAGACAGTTTCTACAATTAAACCATAATGTCAATACAACAAAACACAACTTTGGGACACAATGAAAGCAGTCCCATGAGGGAAATTTAAAGTGGTGAATACCCATATCAAAAAAACAGAGCAAGCTCAAATAATCTAATATTGAACCCCATGCTTCTAGAACAAGAAGAACAGGTCAAACCCAAAGATCATACAAGGGAGGAAATTATAAAGATCAGAGAAGAAATCAATGTAATGGAGACTAACAATACAAAGAATGAATGAATCGAAGAGTTAATTCTTTGGAAAATTAAATAAAACTGACAAAGCCACAGCCAACCACCTTAAAAAGAAGTAAACCTTGTTTAATTCATGAAATAAAAAGTGTGAAATCACAATGAAGCCTGTGGAAATCCAAGATCTTCAATACCTACTACGTGAATCTTTATCTAATAAGATGGAAAACAGAAGAAATGGACAGATTCCTAGATACATGTGAATTATCAAAGCTGAATCAAGAAGATACAAAAATTCTAAATAAAATATCAGTTAATGAAACTGAAGATCTAATTAAAACTCTACCAACAAAAAAAAAAGTTCACATTCTGATATATTTACTACAAGGAAAGGAAGAAGTTAAATTATCATTATTTGCAGATGACATAATACTCTACATAGAAGGTTGCCAAAACTCCACTAAAAGACATCTAGATTTAACAACCAAATTCAGTCACATAGCTGGATACAAAATCAACACTCAAAAATCAACAGCATTCCTGTACACAAATAACAAACTTACTGAGAAATTAAGGAAACAACACCTCTCATAAGAGCATCAAAAAAATGAAATACAAGGGCCACAATATGGTTCACAAGCACAGCACCTACCTGGCAAGTGCAAGGTCCTGAGTTAGATTTCCAGTACCAAAAAAAGAAATACTTAAGAATCAGTCTCACAAAGGAAGGAAAAGATCTCTATATTGAAAACTACAGTACTCTGAAAAAGAAAATTGAAGAGTATATCAGAGATGGAATGATTATCACTTAGTATTAGGTAGGAAGAACCAACAAAATGAAAATGACCATACTCCCAAAATAGTTATACAGATTAATGGAACACTGATCAAAATACCATTAGCATATCTCATAGAATTAGAGAAATCAATTCTAACATTCACTTGGAATCAGCAGTGACCTAGAATAGCAAAAAGCAATTCTGGGCAACAAAGGCAAGGCAGGGGGCATCACAATCCCCTACATGAAATTATACTACAAAGCTTCCCTGATTAAAAATAAGCATGGTAGCGGGGTGTGGTAGCACAGGCCTGTAATCCCAGTACAAGGAGGCTGAAGTAGGAGGATCACTGTAAACTCAAGGCCAGCCTGGGCTACAAAGTGAGTTCAAGGCCAGCCTGAACTACATAATGAAACCCTGTCTGGAAAAGACAAAAACAAAAACAAAGACAAACAAAAAAACTCCAGAATGGTACTGACAAAAATCAGATCCAAAGATCAAAATAATAGACTAAATGTTGCAGAAAAACTCCAAACACACTCAGCCACCTTATCTTTGACAAAGGGGTCAAAAACATTCACTTGAATAAATAGCCTCTTAAGTAAATGGTGCTGGAAAAACTGGCTTTCCAAATGCAAAAGATTAAAACTAGACCCATGTCTTTTACCATGCACTGAGCTAAAATAGAAACAGATCAAAGATCTAAATATGAAAACAGAAACACTAAACCTGCTAGAAGAGAGAATGGGTGTAACTCTTGAAGACACAGATATAGGCAAACACTTTATGAACAAAATCCCAATCATACAGGAAATGGTACAATCAACAAGTGGGATCTCATCTCATTAAAAAGGTTTTGCACAGCAAAAGAAATCACCAACAGAATGAAGACACAACCCACAGAGTGGGCAAAAATTTTTGTCAGCTACTCCTCAAAGGACTAATATCTAAACTATATAAAGAACTCAAAAATATCATACCACCTACATTTAAAGACCAAATCCAAAAATGAGCAAATGAAATGAATAGACATTTCTCAGAAGAATAAACAGAAATGGCAAACAAATATATAGAAAATGTTCATCATTACTTGTCTAGAAATGCAAATTAAATGCTAAAAGTCCATCATATTGCAGAAAGAATGGCTATTATAAAGAAATCAACCAATAATGACAAGTGCTAGTGGGTCTGTGGGAAAAAAAGGATCTTCTTCATTGTTGGTAGGAGTGTATACTGGTGCAACCACTTTGGAATTTAGTGCCAACATTCCTCAAAAAACTAGGACTAGAGATTCCATCTGAGTGTTCAAATTGGAAGGGAAAACTAGGGAGGTGACAGGGGGAAAGGAAGGGAAAAAGAAAATAGAAGGAAAAATGCAAACAAAGCTTTTGTAAAGAAAGAGGGGAAGAGGGATTGTAGGGAGGGGAGGGAAAGGGAAAAAGAGTCAGGATATATCACGTATAGGTCTAGATTCCATATGATGCATATTATTATATATATCTAAAATGTACAAATAGAGCTAATTTTAAAAACTTAAAACAGCAATGCTCATGGCTCAGAGCACCAGGCAAGCATGGCACAGCCCCACAGACCCAGAGGTGCTTCAGCCACAGCAGTGGGCACAAATGAGCAGCAAGGCAAGGACAGCTTTGCACTAAATCAAGGCAAGTCTTTGAGGTTTTGTGGGTACCCCATCATCCCATTTCTTGCTTTACATTTTTGCTCAGCATGTATCACTCCTGAATCTATGTGAAAGGAAATACCCAGTTGCCCCTCACTTGGTGTATCTTATATAGCAGAAAGAAAATGCTACCACATCACCCATGTATATCCCAACAAATTTTAAAAGTAGGGAAACCTAAGGAAAAAAAATCAGGTACAAGATACACAATAGCAAGATTATGATGATGTTCCTACTTAGTCATAATTGAAAATAATGTGCTATTACATAAAACACTTCTTAAAACTGATGTTGGTTAAGTAGGACACAAACATAAAATCAGTAAAACCACCTTGTAGAATTGTGCCAACAAAAGTATATTAAATTATTGAAAAATCGTAAATTTTTAAGAAATATGTTTATAGAAAATAATTAATAGCAAAGGCATAATACTGTTGTTATTTTTCATGATAATGAAGGATGGCACAAAAATTATTTTGGATGATATAAATGCACATATTTGAAATCTCAAAAGTATGTTTCCCAATTCTCTAATATTATTCACTAAGGTTCTATGAGTGTCCCTGGAAACACTTCTAGTGGCCAAAAAATCTAATCTCTCAGGATATCAAAAAATTCCAGCAATATACACTAGGGAAATATTAGCTAGGAAGGCCAACATATACAATTAGACACTCATTCATTCAAATATGCATTTAATTCACTATTTCAGCAACTCATTCACTGACTTGCTCAGTTTCCCATTCAGACATCCACTCATTTTTTCATCTATCCCTTCACTTATCCTCGCAATAAAAATACTGAAGCCTCCCTCCCCTATGCAAACCACGAGGGTGTTACTAAAAATTAATATGCAACCTCCTTCTTGAAGGATAAGCAGAATGTTACCATAAGAACAGAGTCTTTTTGAGATGGACTTACAGCATAAGGAAAGCCATAGAATTTGCTCAGGCAATAGTACAGAATAGCAGAAAAATAAAAATAAAAACCTAGCTGAAATATGATCTGGGATTAGGTCATGAATGGGTCAAGTTTATTTCATAGGCTGCAAATCTCAAAATTTTAATCACACTCACACATATCTTTATAATTTCTGCTACCTCTGCATATTATTTACTTTTAACATTTTATTTAAACACTTTTACTTCACTAAAACTTAAAATCTCATTGTACAAGAAGAAAAGCTCTATCACATGATATAAAGAAGCAGAACATATGAATATAATTTAAAATAAAAACTAATTAAAATGTTTCTCTGAACACCACTGGAATCATCACTAACAGCATACTTCACATCTTAGGCAAAGCTGCCAAGGCAACAAAAATCGCTTAGGGTTTTTAATCAAGAGATCAAAATCTCCACAGCTATGCCTTACAAAGAACACTCTGAAGGGAGGATGACAAATGAATCGGTAGAACAAAGTGCTGGTCAGGAGACGCAGCTCAGTTTGCTGTAGTAAATCCTACCAGAGTGGATCAAGACCCAGGCTCAAAGGGAGGCAGGCAAGGGACAGATGACACACAATGGGTGGATCCATGGGGATGTGAGAAATAATCCACCTCCACATATGCATCATACAGACAGAGAGAAGCAGAGATGATCACACATTCAGTCTCCACCGAGGCAGAGAGAACTAGCTGAGACAAGGTAGACTTTGAGTATATCTCGCCTGACATACTCAATAAAGGTAACTGTTGTTATGCTACTACTACCACCCTTCAGGTTTGTATCAGCTCATATCTGTACCCCACAGCTGATGTCAACAGCTCTCCTCCTGCGAGCATCACCAAGAACCTATACCTGTGCACCCTGCACATTACCCTAGGAACTAGAGTGATGTCAGATGCTGGGATAAGGAGAGGTAGTATTTCTGCCTCCCACCTGCAAGCCCACTATTCCCCCAATAAACACAGGCCATTTCCTTAGCCCAGCCCAACCCAACCTCCCCGTTCCTTACCTTGGCTTATTCTGAGGCAAGGCCTTAGCATCAACTGCAAACATTTTGGAAACAAAGATAATAACTGGAGCAGTATCTTCACTTCCACATTTCATAAAAGCTAAACAAACAGGAAGCAAAAATGTCACATTTTCTCCCAGTTATTAAAAAATCAAAAATTTCTAGAAAGCAACCAAGATGTTTAGAACATAAAATCATCTATACATAATTTTCATAACTATGGCCAAAATTTCATTTAGAAAGACTGGAAAGAACAGTAGAACAGGAAAGCATGAGCAAGAGCTAGCAAAAATGACAAAAGAGAAGCAGAACTGATGGGGAAGGGGTCGGGTGGGAGGGGTTCTCATAGTGGAGCTGAAGCTATGGAACAGGGTCACCCTGCACTTACGTCCAGTAGAGAAGGGATAGAATTCAAGGATGCTACCAAAGGTCAAGAGTCAGTAGGCAGTTTGTTAAAACATTTAACACTCAATAGCTTTTCCAGTCCCTCACAAAATCATTTAAAAATAAACAAAAATATTGTATTATGATACAGTAGTAACAAAAATTATTATACATAAAGATTTAGGGATCAAAGTTGTAGCTTAGCAGTGGAGTGCTTATCTGGCATGCAAAAAGCCCTGTGTTTAATTTCTATTATCTCATGGAATGAAGAAATTAAGTTTCAGTATTATACAGATACAAATGTCAATTCTCTAAATATATAAAGCTTAACACAATTTCTTATCATCATACGAGCATTTTTTAAAACTATGCCTAAGGTATAAACCACTGGTTAGTAATTTTAAAAAATCACCCCATATCAAAATAATCTGTACATAAGAACTCAAACATAAAAAAAATTTAAAAACACCGAGAAAAAACTGCAGGAAGAATTTAACATACATCTAAGTCTTGTGAGCAGACCTACAGAAGGCCTTGTGATTGAGAACTTGTGCCTGACTCACATGTTCACAGGACCCCTAGTTGCAGGTAGAGAAGACACTACCTACGGGGAACCCAGAGCAAAAGCAAGGACGCTGGACAGAAACTGTCATGATAACCAGGTGAGCAATGGTGGCTGCTCAGCCTGGGGAGGCAGAAGAAGACATGAGAAAAGTTCTTGTATTCTGGGTGTACAATACTTCAATGAGGAAGTAAGTAGGATTTGCTGATAGCCTGGACGTGGGGATGTGAGGTGAAAGAGCCACATTTGACTCCCAAGGTTTGGAGGCCCCTCTACCTGAGATGGGAATCAGGAGGAGGAGCAGGCATGTGGATAAAGTAAAAAGACAGCTCTGCAATTTGTTAAGTTTGTGATGCTTCTCAGACAGCCATAGAGAGAAGGGAGTATGTCAACTGAACACCTAAGTGTGGCACTGAGAGCGCAGGTGTGGACCCCAGGCACAGATGTAGGAAACTATGAATATTACCCATGTCGTTTGAAGCCTTGTGGTTGATGAGACCATCAGGAGCATGACCGCAGTTGAGAGATAAGGTCCAAAGATGGAGCACTGCTTAGGACATCCCAAAATTAACAAGCTGGATGGAAAAGCACCAGAAGAAGAGAGATTGAGAGAGACAGGAGGGAGGCAGAAGCATTTAGAAGCCTGGAAGTCCAAGGAGGAGGGAGGCGGCAATGTGTCAAATGCTGGTAAAGGGTCTGATCAGAAGAGGATGAAAAGTGGCCCTGAGATCCAGCGAAGCAAGACTCAAAGGAAAGCCCATGACAAGCAGCAGTGGAATGATCTGGGAGCAGAGATTACAAAGTCAACAGAAAGGGAAGAAATGAACTAAAGAGGTAAACAGACACAAAACCCTCACTCAGATTCTGGGGCAGAGCAGCCTGTCACAGGGAGAGTGTGCACAGGGGTCTTGCGAGTGGCATGGCCCCTGGAACCACTTTTCCCCAGTCCCTAGGGTCACAGCAGCTATGGTAGTGATGCCACAGCTCAGAGAACACAGTCTTGGTTGTTTGGGAGGATGGACTCTGACTCGATTAAGAAAAGGGATCTGGGCAGCAGGAAGGAATCTCTGATCTCTGGTTACCCACACTACTAGCTGAGCAAAACAGCTGTAGTAAAAGTGAAACCTGGAGCAAGGGATAAAACCAATGTAACAGTCACTCGTGAAAGTGAACATGTGGCAAATCAGCTGTTTTGTAAGCTGGCATTCAGCATACTAGTCTAAAACCATCTGATGTGAAGAAGCAGTGAGGGATCTGTGCCCAGATAGTCATGTCTGCCTCACCTGCTTTCAGGGCTTGCGTTTCCAGGGGAAGAGAGTCGAATGTTTGTGACCCTGTGCACATCAGCTTCTCCACCCTCTCAGATGCAATGTCCAGGGGACTGGGCAGTTTCTGGCACACCATGGCTGGAGCCTGCTGTTAAGGACCAACACTTTGAGCCAGCTACCTCCACGAGGGAGAAGACTAACTGCATGGGAGGTCTACAAAGAAATTACCTGGGTTGTGATGCAACGCAGTTTTACGATCACATCTCAAAATATACACACAATTTCAAGGTGCTTCCAGACACGATTCTTAAAATAGATCCCCTCTCTGGTGCCCCATGGAACTCATGAGGGGAAGAGAGCCCAGGTAGCCCAGATGACCTTGAAAGAAAACCAGTTATTTAACAAAAGCACCTAAATTGTCTATTTATATATACTTCTTAGTGCAGTTATTTTTATGTTTATTAAATGTTTTTTTAAGAACATTAGTATTAACATTAATCAGTATTAGTGTACTAACTTTCAAAATATAAAATACAGTTTTATGGCAGAACACTAAACACAGAAGTCTTACTTTGGATTGGAACATGTTATTTCCAGAGTATTACCTAATGCTAACTAAACACTGCTTTTCCCTGTATTCTGAGAACCACTTCACTACAAACTATTAGAAAAAGGATACAAAGAACAGCATGGGAGATGGGCAGCCATTGGCTGCAAATGGCATTGATCTGAACCTTAGGGTCTGAGTGCCGGGCCTCTCGGGCTCCAATCTTTAATCCTAGAGAAGTCACTATTTTCTCAATTTTTTCTTTGTCCCTGTAGTGAAGATTAGAGGGGGGTGGAGAGAAAGGCACACAAAGATAACTATGATTAGTGGGGAAAAGAAAGTTAATACATTTGACACCCCCACACACACACATTCTTTGAGAAAAGCTATGATGGCTGACGGGATTCTGACAGTGAGGATCCCTGCTCTCCATGCTTACACTTCCAAGGCACCCATTCAAAACTTCTCCCCAAGCTCCATCCCACAATTGCCTAAAGCTATGCCAACTGGTAAAGTATTTTCCAAAAACAAAAATGCTGATGTTATTACCTTGGGAGTAACTGAGAAAGTAAAACACCCAGCTTTCTCTTCCATTTATACCAGGAAAAATTATTTCCCAAGTTCCCCATTAATGATTTTAGATTTCAGGCACTTTTGCTACCTTAACGACTGTTTTTTTAAAACTGGGCTTTTAAAAACAAAGAGCCAAAGTTGTTTTTTTTTTTCCATCCTTTTATATCTTTACCTCAGCACTCTATAAAATCTTATTGCTCTGCCCCTCCTCCCTCACCCTCCACTTGGGTTTAAATTACTCCCAAGCCCAATACACATAAGGTCTGTCCACGGTCTCCATCAGTCTCAGCTTTCTGAAGTATGACTCATCAAACCAGAAAGTGAGGCTAATTATACAGCCCAAAGTTGCCAAAAGATAAACAATTTTACAACAGGCTTACTTTTTCAAGACAGCATCATATAAACTCCATATATTTTCCAGGATCAACTGTACAAATAACGGTTTCTTTCCTTTGGCCTGTACAAAAGAATATATGGTCTTAAGCTCCTGAACATTCACCAGGTATTTACATATTTGTTCTTAACTGTTTCACTCCCACGTCCTCTTTCTACTCAGAAACAGCTACTTTTGAAGATGAAAGTGGTGAGAAAAATGTCCCAAGCAGGCACTCATCCCCATTACTACCTCTCCACTCCTACCCTCAGGACCAGAGCATAGAGCACAGTGTGACCTTTGGGTAGACTTTGTTCTGTGGCTGCCATACCCATCGCTACTACCAAAGCAAAATGCAGCATCCAAGCAAGAGCAACATGGCACCTGCATGTGTGGGACCCCGCACCCTGCAGGTCTTAAATTAAGGTTAGAGGAAATATGAATGTCCTTAAACATACAAAAAATGTTTACAAGGTGTTATGGTTTGTGTCTGGATATTCCCCCAAAGTTTCATGCAGTACTGGGGGGGGGGGTGCTTTTCAGAAGTGGCTGAATCTAGAGTTTGTGACTGATTCATTGTCTACCGCCAAGATTATGGGTATGAATGCTATACTCATTCTAGGGTGGGCAACCTACATACAATATAAGGGACAGAAAAAGTCTTCTCTCATGCTCCTCCCCCTTTTGCTCTTGTTGCTCTTGCTGTCCTGTGGATGCCATGAATTGTTACACCTCTGCCATGTGCCACCCTGCTTTGGAGCCAGGTGATTATGGACTGAAACTGCCACAAACTGTGACCTAAGTAAACCTTTCCTCCCTTAGTTTTGGACATTGGGTATTTTGTCTCAGCAATGAGAGAAAAGTAAGACACAAGGAGAGGAAAATTTAAAAAATAAAAATAAAAGAATGCCCTCCCTTTTCACTTACCAAACTACAGAAAAAGTTAGATGTCAGAGCACACTTAGGCAAATACTCTTGCAAATATGTGAGATGGACTATAAGTCAGTACATCCTTTCTGAAGATGACTGGCAATAGTATATAGCATTAGGAAATTCAAAGTCATTGCATCTCAATACCGGTTTTAAGAAAGCTATTATGAAAACAAAAATTTATGCACAAAGATGTCTATCACAGCTTTAGTTTCAAGATAAAAACAAAAAAATTCTAGTGAGTCCAATTGCTACAGAATGATTACATATATGATGGTACCTAAAAAAGTAAAAACAGGGTACCTTCTGTGACAGAAGCTGCTCTAAAGACACTATTTAGAGTATTTCATATGATCACCCTAACTATTCTATAGGTACTAATATCTCAATTTTACAGATGGAAATACTGAGACAAATGTCACAGAACCAATGAGTAATGGAACTGAGATTCACATAAGCAACTGACCCTCAAGCTGTCAACTTTTCCACATAGCTGCACACCCCCTCTGAAATAAATGGTTTATAAAAAGCTTTTGAGAGTAATGGAAGATAATCACAACGTGATACTAAGCAAAAAAGCAGCTACATTATACAATCAGTATAATCTCAACTGAGGGATGTACCTAACTCAGCATGAAAGGATGAAGGGCAGGCCAGGTGTGATGGCACACATCTGTAATCCCAGCACTCAGGAGGCTGGGGCAGGGGATGGCCATATGTTTGAGGCCAGCCTGGTCTACAATGTGAGTTTAAGACCACGCTGAGCTACAAAGTAAGATCCTGTCTCAAAAAACCAAATAACAACAAAAAAGAAACAACAAACAGGAAAAAAAAAGGCATTAAAACTGTATGATGGGCAATGTTGCTTCTGATTTTTTTCCCCTATGGCTTCATACTTGTAAATATTTTCCAAAAAGTGACAGGTTTTTCCCATGTGTGTTCTGCCAAGTCATCATGGCACTGGTCCAAAATGGTGAAGGGGCAGACAACAATACCTTACCTGACTTCCTTCTTCTTTTGTCACCCCAAGATAAACTTCCTGCTCCTGGTACAGCATGCGCTAAAGTGATGCCTAATTCAATACCAATATGACTTCCCCAGCTGGCTGTGGACTCCTCCCTTAATCAGACCTGATATAAGTCCCTGCACTCCTTTGTTTCCACTGAGGGTACCTGCTTCTCTTCTGCAACCCTCCTGTACCCAAAATAAAGGCCTTTTTTTCTCTCTCCTTTCTCCATCTCGCTATCGCACCAAAAGACCAAATCATATGATGCTGTGACTCAAGCTGGAGAAGAGAGTGAGACTCCTGGGCATTACCCCTGGTTCAAGTCCCCTTCCCCTAAAAGCCTTTGCTCCTCCTCTTCCTCTCCTCTCCACTTCTGCCGTTGCTATTACTAGCCACCATCCACCACTTCAGTCCTCACAGGTACATGCAGGTAAGCCGACTCTCACTTTGGGGTTCCCGTCTTGTAAACCGCGGGCCTGTGTTGGGATGCTGCCCCATGTCCCACTGGACCTTGCCCTTGAGGGCTACCCACCCCATCATTCCAAAAGTGATAACTTCTGGGCCTGGGTGTGGGGGCTCTTTCTCCCTCTCATGCTCCTTGCTGAGATGACAACTCCTTCAGGGAGCGCAACTCGGCATTCTCATTCATTGGCTCATTTCCAATTCAGTCACCTTGGGCAATGTTTCTTCTTGCCCTGCAAGAGACACTCCTCTTGGCTGCCTCTTGAGGCACTTAGATGCACTCAGCCTCAAAGGGGACATAAACCGCCGACAACTTATCTTTTACTGCCAAACCAACTGGCCAGCTCAGTCCTTAGATAAATGATCATCAGTGGCCACTGGAGGGCACTCTTGACTTGGATATCCTCCAAGACCTCAACAGTTTTTGCTATCATAACATTAAATGGTCTGAAACTCCAAGTATCCAGGACTTTTTGCTCTTAGGGCACGTCCTAACCTACTTCAGGCCTGTACAGCAACTCAGATTCTGGCTCACTCTACGGTGCCTAAATCCCCTTCTCCTAAATCCCTTCCTCCCAATGACCCTATAGATCCTATGATGACATCCTGAAGGTACTTGTCCTTTGCCCTGTCTCTGTGACTCATCCTCTCCTCCCCTTCTTTCACCACCTCCCACCTCTCCTCCTGTCTCCTCTTTATCTTCACCTTCTGTATCTCCTCCTGCCACTCCCCCCTCCCTTCTGTAGTTGCCTCCTATTCAGCCCTTCTGTCCCCATGCCCACCACACTCAGTCTCACTCCATCCAGGTGTTGTTCCAGATCTCTTCTGCCCTCCCTCTGCCCTTGTCTTGTCCTCTGCCCTTCTCTGGCTCTGCTCTCCTTTCACCTCTCCTCCCTCTTTGTGAGGTGGCAGGCACTGAAGGACTAGTTCATGTATGCGTCACTTTTTCCATTTCAGATCTCTCTCATATCTCCTCTTGTATAGGCTCCTTTGATGCTGACCCTTTTACCTTTACCAAACAGCTTAAATTTGTCTTTCAATCTTATGATTTAACTTATAAAGATATCCATAGTATTCTCACATTACTCTTTCTCCAGCACAAAAAGTAGAACTTCAGCAGGTTGCACAGGTAGCAGCTGACGAAAAGCACAAATTAGGCTGTGATCATCCCAATGGGTTAACTGCTGTGCCCAACACAGACCCCCAAAGAAATCATCAACATAATGCAGATGGTCCTAAGCATATAGCTCGAATGTTGGAATGCATCCTGATAGGTCTCCACAAGATTTCCCAAAATCAGCTTAACTACTAAAAGATTCGTGAATTAACTCAAAAAGAGCATGAAAACCCTGCAGAATTTATGTCTCATCTGACAGAGGTTTTTATTAAATTCACGGATGTCAAACCCAACTTGCCTGAGGTGTCATTCTCCTTAATTCACACTTTATCAGGCAGCCTCAGATGTTCAGACAAAATTCCAACTGTCTACCCATGGCCCTCAAACCCTTCATAGTAAACTGTTAGATGTGGCATTCTGTGTCTTTAACAACAACCAAAACAAGAGGCTCTTACAAAACTTAAACTTCAAGCTAAACTCCAGGCCAATATTTGGCTGGAGTACTTTAAGTTCAACACAAGTCACAAGCTGACGACAAGCCCAAGATCTTTCCTTATTGACACACAGGCAACTTAGATTGTTTTACCTGACTATTTGGGCTGAATGTTTGCAGTCCACAGTCTCTGTACTGCGGGTTGAGGGCCAACCATCACAACCTCTTCAGATGGAACTCATTCCTTGCAAGTTTCAGACTCTTTTTCACACATAACTTTCCTGTTATACCAACCTGCCCTACTTCTCTGCTAGGTAGGAGTCTTTTAAAACTCAGTTTCTCTTATACCTCCTCCCTTCCCACAGCCCTCATTCTCCAAACTCAACCATCATATGCCAAAACTCCAGAATCCCCTCTCCCTCCTTCCCTTGTTGATCCTGCTGTTTGGGACACTTCCAATCCCACCCATACAACTCATATTTGCCACAAGGATTCCTCTATATTTCCCTGTGTCCCACAATATCCTATTGCTCCCAAACACCAACAGACTCTTAGCTCATAATTCGCTGCTCATTAATGAACGAGTTTCTCAGGATCACACACTCTCCATACAATATTCCAATTCTTCCTCTCCTCAAATCCAACAGGAGCTACCATTTAGCTCAAGACCTCAGAGCCATAAACAATGCCATCATTATTATGCCTATACACCCAGTAGTCCTAAACTCCTACACTATGCTCTCCCACATTTCCACTTCTACTACTCACTTCTACTACTCATGGACCTTAAAGATGCCTTCTTCACTATTCCCTTACAGCCAGACTGTCAAGGCCATTTTGCATTTACATGGATAGACCCAGACACCCTCATCTCAGCAACTCACCTGGATAATGCTACCTCAGGAATTCAGGGAGAGCCTTCACTTCTTCAGCTGGGCACTAGCTACTGATCTCACAGTTATTAACTTCAACCTAGTAGTCTCCTCCAGTATGTTGATGACCTCCTCTTATGTTCTCCCTCTCATGCTACAGCTATACAAATATGACTATTCTTCTTCCTCTCCAGTTGTGGATACCAGGCTTCCACCTCTAAGGCCCAGATAGCTTCTCCAATATCTGGGTCTCCCCTTAAACCTACCACTCGCTCAATAACCACCAATCAAAAGGGGGTTTTGATGGGGACCTTCAGGAGCCCATCACCAAGCAACAGGTATTAAACCTTTCTGGGTACAACTTAGCTCAACCTTTATACTGAGCCTCTAACAGTCCATTAACAGAGTCCCTAGATCCCACAATGCCGATACGTGCTCCTTTCCATAAATTAAAGTAGGCCATCTTAAGAGCCCCAGCTCTCACACTCCCAAACTCAACCTTTTCATTCTATGCACTACTTCCTCCATAGACCATAATGCTGTGGGGGTTCTAGGATACCAAAAGGGACCATCTTTTCAGGCAGTGCCATACCTCGCAAGACAGCTTGATAACACTATATGTGGCTGGCCTCCTTGCCTCCGAGTGCCAACAGAGCCAAACCAGACCCCCCAATATCTATAAAAGACTTAATTTACCTCAAATCATCTAAGCCCACAGGGTTATAGCCAAAATGGAGTGGCCCTTACCTGGTCCACCTCACAACACCAACAGCTGTCAAAAGTTGCTGAATTGCCATTCTGGTTCCATGTCACCCAAACTAAGCAGTGTCCTTCCACCATGGACTCCTCCAACTTTACCTCTCCTAAGTGGTCATTTCAGTTACTGACTCCCACCTGTCTTCGCCTTACCAAGGACTCATGATCATCACTATCTGATTAATCAATGGTTTGTTACCCCATCTGGTTCCTTGTCCCTTGTATTTTATTAGTTCTTTTTGCAATAGGATTTGGAGTGATCTTTCCAGATGATTTCACAAGATCTCCTTCATAATGTTCTACCTGATAGTTATCTTGGGCTTACCCATTCTTAACTGCTATGGACATGCATACCTTCCTGGCTTCAATCTTCACTTCCTAACACTCCCACCATCTTCAACCTTTGTGAGCTTCTAACTCACAAAACATAGAGGAGCAGTAGGCTACACTCACAACATCATAGCTCAGGCCAATTGGACCACAGGTCACCTCACATTCCACATTCCCTGGTGTTCATTGGTCTATGTTAAAGATCTACACGGCAATACTGTACTTGCAACTAATAGGTTCCATCCAGAAAACCCGCATTATCCATCCTGTTATGATGCCGATTACTTCCACTGCCCTTATTAGGGATGTGAATCCACAGATTCAACTGTAAATGGACTACTTATGATGATTATATATTTGTTAACATCACCTGGATGAGTGAGTACACTTGGACCCCGATGTTGTACGTCACCATCAGGGACCCACAAACCTTCTCAGTAGTCCCAGAAAGCCAAACATGGGGATTTCAACTGCATCAGGTATCTACCTCTTAACAAAAACTACATGTTCTTAACTCTACACAAAAAAGTTACTCCCTAATATGCAGTGTATACCACTAAAGCTCTCTCCTTCATCCTTGCCCTCTTGCCATGCTTCAATTCCTCTCCCCACACAACTTCTCAACATCACATATTGATTCTTACAATCCTTCCTCCAGGGGTCCAACACAACTGACCTTTCTGACTGCTGGCTTTGCCTGCTACTACAACAGGATTCATATATGCCATATCCAGTCACCTAGGAGATACACGTCTGTCAAATATATGCACAAGCACAAATTTTAGGCCTCTACCTTTAGCACCAGGACAATTATGACCCAGAAATCTTTCCTGTATCCCTCACTCAGGTCAAACCAGTACAACACCTATGGTGGGGTTTCTTGAGCCATGCATCCATGTACAAGAGATAACAAATATCACAAGCTCTATATGTCCTCCCTAAAGACAATTTTTTTTGTGTGCTTAAAGTGTTCACCTATCTCCCTTCCGCATGGCAAGGCTCCTGTACATTGGCAGTGGTAGCCCCATAGGTGACACCACAAACAAAATCTGAAGTCATGCAAAGACTACAGATTAACTCTCACCCAGTGTACCATAGGGCTATAGTCATCTAGGGCTATAGCCCCAATTCGCACAGGGATTGGTATCTTCTCAGCTATCGGTGTGGGAGCTGGTGGACCTGGAGTGGGTGCTCGCTTCTACACTCAGTTGTCTTATGATTTAAAAACTTCTATTTAAAAAATATCAAAAACTATGGACTTACTTTAAGATCAGATTACCTCTCTAGTAGCAGTTGTTCTCTAAAATCGCCAAGCCCTTGATGTACTGACTGCTAAGAGAGATAGTACCTATGCTATCTTGGGTGAAGAATATTGTTTCTTTATAAACCAGTTGGGTATAGCCAAGGGCCAAATTCACAAGCTCTGAGAGTTGGCAGCAAACACAGAAAAAAGACTCATGGGGAATAATACAACCCCATGGTCCTCCTCGTGGTCCTCCCTAGACTCATGGGCACCTATAGTAGTATCTATCATAGGTCTACTAATCACAACTGTATTTTTTCCTGCTTATAGCATCCTGTGTTTTTAAACTCCTCTCAAGGTTTATCCATTCCAGAACACAAGCCTTCACTGCCAAAGAACTGCTAATGACAAACCCCTATGGACCAGCCTCAACATGGGAGCTACTTGTCATTCCACAGCCTCTACCACAATGACCCTGTTCAGCAGGAAGCAGCCAGAGAAAGACACAACACCCTCTAACAATCAAAAGATGGGAGTAACAGGTTTTTCCCATGGGTGTTATGCCAAGTCATCATGGCACTGGTCCAAAATGGCGAAGCAACCAACAATACCTTAACTCACTTCCTTCTTCTTCCCTCGCCCCAAGATAAACTTCCTGCTCCTAGTCCCACATACACCAAAGAAATGCCCAATCCAATACCAATATGACTGTTCCATCCAGATGCAGACTCTTCCCCTAACCAGACCTGATAAAAGTCCCCACACTCCTTTGTTCCTGCTGAGGGTGCTTACATCTCTTCTGCAACCCTCCCATGCCTGCAATAAAGGCCTTTTTTCTCTCTTCTTTCTCCTTTCTCTATCACACCAAAAGACCAAATCAAAAAGATGTAGTATATGATTTTCAATCATATCAAAGCAATTATAAAATCCTGAATTTTATATTTTAAAAAATCTTTAAGAAAGTTACCCTTTGAGGCCATACGCTCACAGCAGTGTGACATCACTTCTGTCTACAGAGGGCTGGCGTAAAGGAAGAACTTGCCTTGCCTCACCACTACATGGTGACCAGAAACACAGTAGACCATACAGTGGTACCTACAAGAGATATGCCTCAGCAGACATACAAATGCAAACAAAACATAGGTCCTTCAAGTGCCCAGGACCTGAAACTTTTGGTATTCTTAAAAAAAAAAAGCAGTTCTTTCTTCACTATATATACTTTTTTGAGACAGTGTCACCATCTTGCTGACACTGGCTTCAAACTCCCGTCTTAGCCTCTCAAGTAGCTGGAACTACAGGCATATGATACCATCCCTAGCTTGCTTCATGTATTTAAAAAGATTAAGGACTCTTGTAAGCAGGGCATAAAACTTGTAATGACTCCAACATAAAACTTATAAGACTTTCCCAATCATATGGAGTAAAAAGTTCTCTATGAACTCAACCTACAAAACTATAGCTGAAATACATCTACTAAAGATATTTCTATGTTTCTATGACCAATAGTCAAAACATACACATAATACATTACCTGATCACCTTTCATAATCTTCTTAGCCTTCATATTTATATAATAATCTCCCCACAAAGTTTTCAAAAGAACTTCCTTTTTGATACCAATTTTTTGACTATAGATCTTGGCAAAATGCTCAATTCTGAAAGAAAACCAAGAGTTTAAATTTATTATTAACAATAATAAATATGCATATAGTTAACACTTAGGTGCTCCTGCAACAGGTACCAATCAAAATTCTTGCCTTGTATTTCTAGCCATAATTATTCCAATTATCTCACAAATTGCCTTCACTTTACAGAAAAGGATAATAAATCACAAGTGTACACACAGTGGTAAGTTGGAGTTCAAGCTCAAGTAGTCTGACTCTAAAGCCCATTTTCTTATCCAATATTCTATATTAATATGAATTACAATTCATGCTATACCTTCCTTAATCCTGATATGTAAAAAAAGATAAAAGGAACAATAGCCAAGGAAATGTACACTCTAACTGTGCCAAAAACAAAACCTCATTCCAGATCTTTATTGCTATGTGTGACAGGTGCTCACAAAAGAAATTAAAGCTTGAACCTGTCCAGATGAATTTCTTGGCATCCTGGATTAAATGGAAAACATACATGCATTTATCTAATTCTCATCAGACCATGAAGAAAGCAGTCAGCACCATGGACTCCACCCATGGTAGAGCAGCCAATCAACACCTAAAGGTGCTTTGTGTATCACTGCATTGTCTGGAACAAAGGACCTAGGAGACACTTTCTCTGCAGGAAACTATGTGTTTAACCTAAGATTGAGTCTATAACTGTTGAAGGTCCAGTATCATAAAAGATGCCTGCTCAGGAATATCCTCTCTCATCACTCTTTTTTAACACTGTACTGGAAATCCAAACTAATGCAGTAACAAAAGAAAATAAAACTATAGTGATTAGAAACAAAGAAATAACCCTATTGTTAGCAGAGGACAATAATCTCTGTAGGAAAACCCAAAGAATCAATACTTACCACTGAAACTAATAAGCAATTATAATAAGATAACATAAAAAATTAATGTGCAAGTCAATCACTTTCTATATATACCAGGAGTCAACAAATGCAATTAGAAGTTAAAGGAATAATACCTTTACATTAATGCCTCCCAATAAAACACTGAAGTATAAATCTAACAAAATATAAGTAAGAGCGATATGAGGTAAATTACAAAACTGTGATGAAAGAAATCAAACTAAATAGATGGAGAAATCGATCCCTTATTTATGGATAGGAAAGCCTCAACATTGTTGAAATGGCAGCTTTTACAAACTTCACCTTCAGATCCAATGCAACCTCACTTAAAACTGCAAGAAAGTTATTTTGTGAGTAATAATAAACCGGTTTTAAACTACATGGAGAGGCAAAAGACCACAGAATAACTGACACAATGCTAAAGAACAAAACTGAGCATATTAAACATACCAAACTTCAAGCTATTAAGCCACAGTAATCAAGACAATATGATACTGGTGAAAGAATGGGCAGACTAATGGACAGAGTAGAGAGCTCAAAAAACAGACCCACATATATACAGACGTGATCTTTAACAAAGGACAACATAATGAAGGACAGTCTTTCCAACAAATGGTATCTCAATAACTGGACAGCTACATGTCAAAAAAAAGAGAAAAGAATCTAGACATAGATCATATATTCTTCACAAAATGGATCACAGCCTTAAATGTAAAACACAAAACCATAGTTGGAAGATGACACAGGAGAAAATCTAGTGACTATGAGTTTGGTGATTGACTTTTTAAATAGAACTCTATAGGGATAATGCATTAAAAAAAAGAACTGACAACTGGACCTCTTTACAATTTGAAAGGTTTCTTTCTTAAAGATACTGTCAAGAGAATGAAAAGAAAAGCCTGAATGTGAGAAAAATATTTACAGAAATTGCTTGATAAAAAGACTGTTATCCAAAACACTAGAACTCCTAAAATGCAACAATTACAAGCAAATTGACTTTAAAAAGGCCAAAGAACAGACACTCCACCAAAAATGATATGCAGAAGGCAAATAACTAAACAAACTTGTTCCACACCATGTCACCTGGAAGCTGCAAACTGAAACAATAATGAGCTAAACCACACACCCATTAAAATGGCTGAAATCCAGAGTCAAGAAAACACCAAGTGCAGACAGATGTGGAGAAACAGAAACATCACTAATTGCTGATGGCATGGCAAAATGGCAGGTATCTTGGAAAACAATTGGGCTGTTTCTTACAAAACTAAATATACCCTTACAATATGATGCAACAATCATAAACCATGTCTTAGTTATATTTTACTCGTTCAGACAAAATACCTGATGCCCGAAGTTAGGGAAGGAAAAGTTTATTTCTTACAGTTCTTGGAGGTTTCAGTCCATACTCAGTTGGTTCCAAGGCAGCATGGCTTGGTGGGGCAGCCATTCATGGCTGCTATAAACCATAAAGCACGAATCCAAAAGAGAGAGACCTTCTTCCTACCTTTACTCCGTATCCTGGCTCCATCCTTGTGCTCCACCTCTGGGTGGGTGAAACACTCACAACACCAATCTGAGTGCTAGACAACGAAACAATCACAAACACTAGATTTGGTTGAGTCCATAATTGCATGAGGCTTGGGGGCCAATGACATAAACCATGACAAAACATGTCCATGCAAAAACCTGCACATGGATGGTTATAGCAGTCCAGTCAAAACTTCTAAACTTGAGAGTAACAAGGTATCTTTTAAATAAACAGATGGACAAACTGAGGCACAACCAGACAGTGAAATATTTGGCACTAAGAAATAGAACTATCAAACCATGAAAAAAACAGGAAGGCAACTTAAATACTACTCAAGGAATCCATTATGAAAAAAGCACATACTGTTGATTCTAACTACATGGCATTTCAAAAAAGTCAAAACTATGGAGATATGAAAGAAATCCGTGATTGCTCTGGGCTGGGGGTAGTGTGATTAGGTGGAACAGAGAAGCTTTAGAGCAGTGAAACCATTCTACATATTATAGTGCTGAATACATGACTGCACACACCTGTCCAAATGTGTAAAGTGCAAAACAGTACCAACAGTACTAATGAGGTGTTTCAATAATAATGATGTGTCAATATGGGTTAATCAAGTGTAACAAATATACTCATAATAACCATGAATCTATGTGTGGGGAAGGTAAATGAACTCTCTCTATCTTCCTCTCAGATTTGATGGGAACCCAAAACTGCTGTAAAACATATACGCAAAAAATACTACCCATTTCTTGCACTGGAGAAAGAATCCGATGTTAACACACTATAGAAATTCTTTATAGGTCAGTCAGAAGTGTGGTACTGCTAAAACCTAGAGGTTAATGAAAATTTAGATAAGCCCCACTGGTGTCATTCTTAAGAAGCTGTGATTACAGCAGGAATCAAACATATTAAGAGCCATCAAACAGAAGCTTAGAAGCAAAACCAGACGTTACAGAAACTGCTGGAAATATCCAGTGACCCTTCTCAGAGACAGAAATGAGAAGAAACCAATCAGACACCAAAATCCAACTTACAGTTCCAGGCTGCTGACTTTTTGCAGGTGAATTCAAGGGGTCACTACTTAATAAGTAATATGCTATTGTAAATTTCATTTCCTATTTGATTCCATAGTTATTTAGCATCGACATTTTAAAAATTTTCCAAAATGTTGATTTTTATAAAATCTGTATATTAATTTACATGTTTTTGCCTTTAGAAGGAGGAAATTCCCCTTTTCTCCACAAGTCCTTTCTCACTCCAAGGACTTAGAGACTTCTGCATCTTTCCAAATAAGGGAGCACCATAAGGAGCCCCGTGAGGAGAGAGTGAAAGGCTCACTCGCTGGGTAGAATTGCTATTCTTCACAAAGGAAAAGAGTTGTCTTGCTCAAGACAGGGCAGGATCTTGCTCTCAGATGTAAACCAAGACTCATCTCTGCTGCTTTCCATTTGACAACACCAGACTGTACGAGGCAGGCTGTGAGCCTCCACACAGTAAGGGTCTCCTGGCAACCACTGGGTCCTGAGGTTATAAGCAGCCTTCAACTTAATTCTTGCAGAGATGCTTGATTTTTAGGGGTGATATCTGCTGGGGCTTTGATGAATAAAGCTGAAACTCTGATCTATTTTTGGCAACTTGGTATATTCTCCAATACTTAAAACTAGAGATAATGACTAAGTGATGCCACATCAAACTTGTGACCTTTTCATATATTTTAAATTTCAATCTTTTTTCAGAAACAATATAGGGCTAATTTTTGTATATCCTTCACTGATATTTAAAACAAATATTATACTATCTATACAGGCTATTTTTCTAACAAGGTGTCAGTGAAATGTTAAAATCTCGTCCAAATCATGAGCCTATTAAAGGTCTACTTAAAATTCTGTTTTCATCCTATGTAGTATGTTATATGATAAATAAAATTAAGTCTCTTTGCTACTGAAATGTCGATTATCCATATAAAAACTATCTTTATGCCATAATTTATTTGGCATGAATTTTATTTTCTTATTAATATTCCCAAGTTTGCTTGCTTTCTGTTCACATCTGACTGATGCATCTAAACCAAAGCTTTGGTGGTTAGCCTCTGCCCATTAGGGTTTGTATTTATCTACTCACATAGTAAACTTCTGGATTTGTTTTGTTGTTGTTGCTGCTGTTTTTTGTATCAGGGATTTAACTCATGACCTTGTGCTTGCCAGGCAGGAGCTTGTGCTGCTGAACTAAACCCCTGGCCCCTGGATTTGTTTTTTGAAAAAATTTTCCTGCTTTAAAATACTTTATCTCCTTAATGGAGGATTTCATACATTTACTGTCACAACCATTAGCACCAGCTGGATTTGTAGTGCTGCTTCTGCTCACATTCCCAGTGCGTTCCCCTGACTGTGTCACAGTTTCTTTTACTTTCAAAATGTCAAATACTCTGCTTGTAATTTTAAAAGTGATAAATTTAAAGATTTTCATAAATCCTAAAACCTCCATGAACCATAAGTTACAATGGGACATCTGTTCACTTATCTTCAAGCTTTTCTAGTCCACCATGCATTTACACATGCATATGCATACACATATGGGTACATTAACCTCTCAAAATCCTGCTTTTTAGCCTTTCATTTTTTTTAATTCCAGTTACCATAAAATTTGCCTATTCATACCAACCCTTTCCCCATGACAGCATAGTGCTCTTATTCACTTATCTGTCATTAGTTGTGATTTTAAAATACCAACAGCTTCTAATACAACTTTGCATTTTTGAATTCTATTTTAATTCACTTCCTCTACAGAATATTCTCAAATGAGATTCTCAGAAAGGACCTACAGAACATACTCCAAGAGCTCAATGATCTGTTGTTGATCTTCTTGACTGTCACATGTGCAGTTATGCAGCCTCACATCGTTCTACCCCCCAACTGATTCTATGGCTTATCATTACTGAGAAGGTTCTAAGATTTTGGTGCACAAGGTCTCATCATCTCTTTTTTCCTGTCCTTATACTATACAGCTGAGGCCTCAGTTCTACTGACCTCAAACGGGAACTTAGATTGGTACTGCAATCCACACAACTATTCCACTGGATTCACACCTATTAACAGGACTGATTTAGGCAGTATAACTATGTTCACTCTCTAGTCTTCTGAATTCTGTCCCACTGTGTAAGAGTTTACAGCTCTATAGTAAATTCTGAAGTGCTCTTATTTCCTTTCTTGGTGAGATCTGCAGTGGCCAACTTTCCCTACTTACTAACAATTCAGAGGAAAACTGGAAGAAAGGTCTCCAGGGCTTCCACTTCTACCACCATTGCCCCATACAAGCCCATCTTGATCTGCTGAGAACTACCCTAGCCTATCTCTAAATCTGACTTTGTCTAACACAAGAGAACATACACTGACTGATAGCATCTAAAAATGTCAAACATTGCAAAGGACACAGATCTTACCCTTATATCATACATTCAAGACTCAACCCCATTCCTTCTCCTTCTGCAGTAAATACCTCCCAATTTTCCAGATTGACTAAAATTAGCATAAAACATTAAATTAATTATGAAAAACATTACAAGAAAAGGACAAGTCCTCCACCTTGTGGTTCATTAGCAGAATGCTCTCAAATTAGGAAACAGCAAGTATGACCCTGCAATATCACTGAATGAATTACTGAACCATGTAACTGGAAAGAATACTTAGAAACCATTTTAGACTAATATTTGTATTTTCAGATGGGAAACTGAAGCCCAGAAAAGTGATAATGCCATGCCAACCATGTTGGAAAAGTGCAAATTCTCTGCAGGTTCATACTTTCTATCTTCACTGCATATTCGAATTTACTTATGTTCAGTATGACCTTCCATGTACAAAATGGACAAAGGGTTATAATTTTTTACAAACATGAAAAATTATGATATTATGCTGCTCAAGGCAAAATCTGTTTAGTCAAAAGGAAACTGGGAGATAAACTCCTATAAAAAGGAGGACAAGAAAAAGCCAGAGATTGGTTCTATGATTCCCAAGTCTTGTGCTCTGGTCAATTGCTAACTTTCTTCTTTCCCATTTCCACATCATCCTGAAACATTTCACTGTTTTCTCCTGGTGCATTATTGCTAGTTCTATGACTCCTGCAGATTACATGCAAAATTAAGCCCACAACTAGAGTAAATTTCATTATAGCATCACAATCACTTATCCAAGCCAAAGGTATTTTTTCTCAAAAAAAATCCTTTAATTACAATTAGATTTTTTAAAAATTCCACAGTTCAACAATGACTATGGTTAAGAAATAATATAAATAAAAATTACTATCACTGTTCATGGCATCACTGTGCATATATTCGGAAGGGATAATAAGAAGAAACAAGAAACCCTACACTCCACAAAGAAGATCTCAGAGAAGAAAGATGGCAAGAAAACAAGCTTTAAGAGTCAGACACACTTTAATCTTATTATCAGTTTCATCACTCAATAGCAGTGATGTTAAATTCCTCAATGTTTTTGAGCCTTAGATAACAAATATCAATATATATTTTAAAGAATAGTTGTAAAATTCAGTGAAATTTAAATGGTAACTAACTCAATACCTAGCACATAAAGCTTCAATACTGCTATATTAACTTCTGCTAGAGTACATATATTTGCTGATGTATGCATAAATGACCTCAAAAAGATACACAACCAACTGCTAGAAGATAAACTGAGCTAAGAGATAGATGAAAGACATTTATGGTATACAGGGTTATACATCTTGAATTTATTTAAAGACCAAAGCTTTTAAATAATCAATTGTATATAAAATCTACAAAGAGATGTGACACTGATATAACATTCCAAAATCAACAAATGTAATCCATCATATTAACAAGTCAAAGAAGAAAATCAGGATTATATTAACCAATAAGACAAGTCAATGACAAAATCTGACACTCATTTATAATAATGATACTCAGCAGAGTAGTAATACTAAGGGATATTCTCAACTTGTTGAAGAGCATCTAGACACAGCCATTAACAAAGACGCCTAGTAGTGAAAGACCAGCCCAGAAACAGTGATATACACCTGCAACACCAGCACTCTCAGGGCGAGAGAGAGGATGATCACAAGTTGGAGTCAAGCTAAGATGTCCTAGAGACTCAGACCCTGATTCAAAATAAAAAATAAAAAAGTCCAAGGAGGTGGCTCAATGTGAAGGTCTTGGGTTCAATCCTCAGTACAAAACATAAAAATAAATTTAAAAAGACAACATTGCCTCCCTAAGACTGGAAATAAGGCAAGGATATCAGCTTGCAGCACTCTTAGTCAAATAGTGCGGGAAGGTCCACCCAGCACAGTAAGACAAGCAAGAAAAGGTCACAGAACACAAGATGGACATAAAATAACCAAGTATATTTGTACATACTAAGAGTAAATACGTGAAAAAGGCCTAAATCTAACATGTATATGATTCATATGCTGAAAATTATAAAATGCTGGTAAAAGACATGGAAGAAAGTCTAAACAAAATGGAGAGATATACAGTGTTTCTGAATTAGAAGATTCCGGCTGGGGATACAGCTCAGTGGTAGAGCACTTATATAGCAGGAACAAAGCTCAGGGTTCTCATTATTTTTTTTCCTTTTCCCTTCCTTCCTTTCTCCCTCCACATCCCTAATTACCCTTCCAATTTGAACATTTTCTTCCTATTTCACAATATCTACTATACATATCTACTATACCAAAGGTCCTTATTTACACTTTCAGTTTCTCACACCAGAGAAACAATGCAGTATTTACACATCTTGATTTATTTCACTTATGAATATAGCCTCAAACTACATCCATTTAGCTGGAAATGTCTCAAGTTTTTCCTTCTCTATGGCAGAGGAATATTCCATTATATAAAAAAACAGAAAAAGGGAAACAAATCTTCTATAAATAAAGGAAGAGAGGTTGAAGAGAGGGTAGGAAATGAGAAAAAAAGGGAAGAATTAGGTCATATTATGTACAAGTACAAACTCCCTATGATGAATGTGATTATTACATATATCTAAAATATACCAGTAGGGGCTGGAGATTTAGCCTAGTGACACAAGTGCTTGCCTGGCAAGTACAAGGTTGTAAGTTTGATCACCAATACCAAAAATAAAATAAAATAAAATAAAATAAAATAAAATAAAATAAAATAAAATAAAATAAAATAAAATATCAAAGCCTTGGGTTCAATTTCCAGCATAACATTCCCCCCCCAAAAAAAAAGGAGAAAAGGGAAAAAAAGATGAATTAGAAGATCCAACATACCCAAGATATCAAGTCTCCCAAAATTAATATACAGTTTTACCACATAATTCCCATCAAAATCCTAGCAAGATTTATTTTGCAGATGCAGGTAAGATTTTTATAAAATTTATATAAGAAGGCACAGACCCTTGAAGAAAGTAATTTTGAAAAAGAATACTGGCAAAAATAATCTACCTATTTTACACTTAGAATAATCAATATTATCTTGTAGTTAGACAAATATGTCAGTGGAATGGAATAAAATACTTAGACCTGCACAAATATGTCCAACTTTATTTTTCACCTACAATGAGCTACATCCCTGGTCCCCTTCTGCTAATTTTTTTTTTTTTTCCAACAGGCTCTTATTAAGTCTCTGAACTGCCCAATCCGGACTACAACTTGTGATCTTCCTGCCTCACCCTCCCACAGTGGATTACAGGTATGTGCCAATACATGTGACTTCTAAGTGGTTTTGACAAAGGTACAAAAATAGTGGAAGGATAGTTTTTTTGGAGAAAAAAAAAGTACTAGAATAATTTGACATCTACATGCAAAAGTAACTACATAAACCTCAACCTAATCCTCACACCATATACAAAAATTACTCAAAACAATTCACAGACTTGAATATAAAAAATGAAACTATAAAACTTTTAGGAAAAAAAAATCAGAAAATCTTTAGGATCTAGGAACAGGCAAAGAATTTTTAAACTTGACTCTCAAAGTAAGGCCCATAAAAAGAAAAAGTGGTAACCTGGATTTTACCCAAACTAAAAATTTTGCTCTGTCAAACACACTGTTAAAAGGATGTAAAGCCAAACTATACACTGGGAGAACAGCTGGTGCCAAGGACATATGAGATGAAGGGTTGGTATCTGGATGACAGATCTTATGAGATGCCACAGTACAAAGACAAGTAAAGCAATTAGAAAATGAGTGTAGAGAACCACCAAAATGACTCCCCCTGAAAAAAGACAATTTGCCTGCATTTTGGTTCATGCCCTACTCCCATTTACTGAAGCACACAGAGCTGACAAGGGAGATGTTCTACCCCTTGGATGGCTATAAGCAATGCAAATGGGTCCAGCTGAGGCCCCATGTGTGGTCTCTGAAGCAAAGCAACAGGTCTGTGTGCAGCCTGCCTAAGGCTCCTTCCTACTTAGCAGGAGAAAATGAGCTACACTGAGTGACACCAGGCCATCTGCTGGGACGAAGCAGCTTCAAAAAAAAACAGTGTCGTTCCAGGATGGGGCCAGCATCACAGCTGAAGCAGCTAACCCAAAACACTAGATATTTTCAAACTATGTTACGCAGATTCCTCCAAACTTACAGGTTATCCATTACTGGAATCCAGGACTCTTCCTGCATACCTCTCCACGTAATGCAGAGGTGCCATTATTCCTCCTACAGAGCCCAGCTCACAGAATTCACATAGTTCTCATGATTCTCACAGCCACTCTATCACTAGCCACTCCCTCTTCACGAATTAATAAAACCCAGATTTGGCCCTCGGTTGAGACCTTTGTTTCAGATGTACTTAGGGGTCCCTGTCTCCCCACAACTGCAGATCCATCTCTTTTTTCGTGGTTTGCATTGGAAATGGTAGATTACAATTAACTCGCAAGAATTCCAATAAATTTCCCCTGGGATTTTTTTTTTTTTTTAAATCAGTACCAAGGATTGAACTCACAACCGCATGCTTGCAAGGCACCAGGTGCCTATGCCGCTGAGCTAAATAAATCCCCAGCCCCTTCCCTGGGATTACAATTTATAAACTCTAGACCACAAAGAGGTTCAGGTGTTTATAAATGAGAAAACAACATGAAGAGACATTTCGCCCAAGAGGACACACACAACAAGTCAGCTCATAAAGACTTCATCACTAAGTGGTAGGAAAACAAAAATTAACACCACAATAACTTATCATACCCCACCATTAGAGTGGTCAAAATAACAACAATGACACCAAATGATGGTGAAAATACATATAAACTAGATCACTCATATACTGCTGATGGGAACATAAAATGGTACAGCCTCCCTGGAGAGCAAACCAAGATTGCAACTACGTAGCAAAGGCACCCCTGGCAACCTTTACCCCAGAGAAATAAAAATTTATATTTACACAAAAACCTGCACATGAATGTATCCAGCAGCTTTACAAATTAGCCCCCAGCTAGAAAAAAACGTAGATGCTTTAACAAGGTTAAACTTTGATAAAGCCAACCACAGGATGCTATTAACAATAAAAAGAAAACAACTATTATAGGTGGAGCATCCCTAGTCCAAAAATCTAAATCCAGCACTTTTTGAGGGCTGACACATTACAAGTAGAAAATTCTACCATGTGCCAGTTCCCAGGCAAAACACAGGCACACTAATAATACAGCATAAAGTTACCTTTGAGCAATATGTATGACAGGTATAGGAACCATAAATAAATTGGGGTTCCCTCCCCCAGGAGCGAGGGATATCTCATCTTGTATGTGTAAATATTCCAATATCTGAAAAACTCTAAACCTGAGACACTTCTGGTTCTGAGCATTCCTGACAAGGGAGAATGGACTGGTGACACACAACTTGGACAAGATAGGGAACACTGCCGGGTAAAGCAGGCAATCTAGAAGGGGTTATATGTTGCTTTATTCCATTGCATTCCTGAAATGACAAATTACAGAAATGGAAAATAGGAATGTTTGTCAAAGGTTAAAAGGGTCTGTGGGCAGGGAGGTATGAGGCCCTTGCAGGGACAGAAATATTCTCTATCCTAAGTGCTTTGATGTCAGTGTACTGATGTGATACTGCACTACTATTACAAGATGTTACTATGGGGGAGGGGAGAAGTAGGAGTAACACATACAAGAGAACTCGCCATATTATTTTTTACAACTATATGTGAGACAATTATCAAAAAACACTTTTGTGTACAGTCCAAAAACAGACTTAGACTCAAAAAAAGACTTACCCAAAGCCCCACCCATCTATGGCACTGGTGAATACCACATTCCCCTGCTCTGGAGAGAAGTAGAGGTGAGAGTCATCTGTGTCCTCCAAGCCAGTGCTCCAGTCATACACCTGCTCTCCTGGTTCAGAATTTGGATTTACCTGGGAATCAGTTTCCCTCTCTGCTCTTTCTTCTAGGACTTTAGAAGTAAAAAGACTTCCTGTCAGTGCATTAACCTAGGAGAGACAGTGAGACGACAGAGTGTTATTCAGATGCTTGGTACATACACAAGAGACAAAGAGACACAATTATGCCCAACCCTGCTTAGGGCTAGAATTGTCATTATCACTTGGGTTCACTGGAAGAGACATTTAATAATCAACTAATAACTAACTCAGTGTGTTCATCTATTCAACTAAATTAGGATTTTGCAGGGTCATTTTTGTGATTATTATTACTGATGTAAATGCTAATGCATCATGTTTGTTTTTTAGTACTACGGTAGCAGTAATGCAAGGTACTCATGGTTTCCAAATTCCAAAACCCTAGTTTGTGATCTTTGTGAACTCCCCAACCTGGTTCTCACACTGACCATTTGAAATTTTCACCACCCTCGGGTCTTCTTCCCAACTTCTAATCCCCAGCCATTTTCACTTCCAATAAATAATCTTATTTCCTACCAAAGACAGAAAAGAGAACCTACCACTCAGAATTCTGCAAGTTCCCTATGTTCCAACCTAGAAGCTTGTTCAAACCCACAAGGGCTGCTGGCCCTTCTCCTGTCCAGCAGGACAGGTCACTTCAACAGGGTATCTCTGCAAGGCAGGTACTTCTACACCTCCACCAATGTATGCAGGGAACTGGTTCCACTACATATTCTTTTTCATGGCTCTACCTTTATAACTTCTTTCATTTAGTAAATGAAAACTCTCAACCTGATCTTGTCAATGGTTATTCCCTACTTTGAACAAATTTCAAACTCTTGTGCGTGCCATACAAGGCTCACCAAAATCTATGTCTTCTCTTCCTTTTTCCTCTTAGCACTGCTTAGCATGATCTAATTCTTTAGCTACAGCAATTTGCTTGGAAGAAACACTGTACCATGTTTTCACTTGCCTTTATGACTCTGCACATCTTATTCCAGCTCTTCTGAAGGTCTTTCCTCTCACTTTCTACCCAGCAAACTGTCACCTTCTTTTCATCTCAAGGTTTCCCCAGCCAGATGTTTTCTCTCTTCCCTCTTGACCCAGACTGGATAGATGCACCTCCTCTGTGCTCTTGAATCACACCCACAGCTCCTCTCATCATTCATATCTCTCTTTAACTGTTCATCTCCCTTACTACATTGTGAACTCGTTGAAAACAGAGTCTAAACTGCATATCTTGATATTCACAATACCTAGCATACAATGGGATTTGATTATTCATTTATACATATACACTGCTGAATAAATAAATGCTTGTAGAAAATTTCATCTAGAGACAGGTGGTACCAAACCACAAAGTTTTAAACAGCAAAACGTACTGTCCAAGCTTTTGGTGAAGGATGCCTCCAGGAGATGGGAAGGTTTTCAAGAGCATCCCAGCTCTGCTGCCTTGACCATGCCCAAGGACTTAAGCAGGCATTCTAAGTATGTAACTGAGTGCTCTGTTATCAATGCTTCACACTCAACTCTTCATTGAAGCCTACTTTTTAAAACACTGAAAAACACTATACCTGTTCCAAAATATTCTTGAGGTGAGAGTAGGCCTCCTGTGGGGTGAATTTTAGTTCCACTATCAAACGATCTATCTTATTAATCACTAAAACAGGACGTATGTTTTCAAGCCATGCTTGTCGCAGAACTGCCTGGGTCTGGTAAAAACAGAATGAGAAATGTAAAAGTCAGGATTTGCAGTAATTACAACACATATGAAATCTCGATGAACAACCAATACATTCCCATATTCTTGTATCAGAGTTTGAACTACACCAGTCAGACATGAGGTGTCCACAAGTACACACGTAACAGAGCAGCAGAAAACTGTGGGCAAGAATCATCTTTGCAGCTGTGGAACTGATAGCTCATTTAAGAAAAACAAATAAGATCATGTAAACACAGCAAAAGTCTGGTGGAAATGTGTATGTGTGTCTGAGAGAGACACATGTGCATACACACACACACACACACAGAGTTATAAATCAGATACCCACGATACCAGCACAAAGGTCAAAGAAAAAAAATTTCCCCAGAAACCATTCACTGGCCTCCCTGACTGGAACATGGTATCTGGCAGGAACTGCTGTTTCAGTGCTCTAAAGTCAGCTGTGTAATCTCTCTTGTCCTGCCATGTACGCTGGCCATCATAGTGACAGAGGCCATGCTTCTCCAGTGGGGACACCTGAGCGCTCAGCACAAATCAAGGCAGAGGCCACAGGACAATCACAGCATACCTCTAAATACCATATTTCCTCCATCAGAGTAACTTAAATTATCTATTATTATCTTAGAAACATTTAAAAAATGCATATTCAGGAGTGGAATACAGAAGTGACTTTATTTTAAAATGGTAAAACAAGTTTTCAACTTTTCAGAAAAACTTTAAAGCAAATAAATGTAGCTACTCTGAACCCATACTCCACCAGAATCCTGTGTTTCCTCTACTGCTAAGTGAATTTTTCCAGCTAGAGTTGGAAGAGTAGAAGAGCAAGGCAGGGAAGGAAAGGAGTGTTTATGTGTGAGTGGGTGAAGGCAGAAGAGCAGACTGAGGAACCAAAAGAAGACATTTCCTCCTGCCTAGCTCCTGGGATGCTTTCACCTCTCACAATTCACGGCCCTCCCCCAATCCAATATTCCTCCAATTTATACTGCATCCGTAAGAAGACAAAACAGATACTTCAATGAATCTAAGCTGAAGTCATCATATCTAAGATTCTTCAAAATGCTGGTGATTTAACTTCACCACAGAGGAAACATTACCAAATGTGAAATATAAAGCCACCTGTCTGACTGTCAGCAAAATGCCAAAGGAAGCCACCAGTAATCAACAGCTTCTCCTCTTTCCCCCACCATTTAGCCAGTTAAGTATTTTCCCACCACACCATTACCTGTGGACAGACCCCTTCCACAGCATCTACCACAATGATGCAACCATCACAAATGCGAACAGCTGTTGACACTTCTGAGGAAAAGTCCACATGCCCTGGGGAGTCTATGAGATTAATCAGGTACTCCTCGTTACCTGAAACAAAAGTTTGAAAACACACATTTTCAGCTGTGCAGGTATGGAATACTCTTCCTCAGGTATTCCACAAAAAGGAAGCTTCCAAGGAAAGAGTAAACAAAGCTGAAGGGTTCCACAGCTCAAGCAAGAATCCTCATTTCAACTTCTCTCACTGTGGGGACACACTGACTCCAAAAGGCACCTACAGGAAATGCTGAAGGACTGTATGATTATCCTGACATGTATCACTTAAAAAGAGGTTAGTGTGCTGGGGCCATGTTTAGTGCTAGAGCACCTGCCTGCCCACACAGGCCCGGGACTCACTCCTCACCACTGCAAAACAAAACAAAACAAAACAAAACCCACTTAGTGTGAGCCAGGCACTGTGCTAAACACTCTCAATGTGCTAATGGCATTATCAGACCCTGATACTGGCCCTATGAGATAAATTACACTCTTCTCATCTTATAGATTAGGGAGTGGAGATAGAAAGAAACCAGCACCTACAGGAAATGAGTGAATGCTGTTCAAAGGAGCTGAAAGACACAAAAGGGTGAGCTAAGTTCTGCAGGTATTTCCTGAAAGAGCAGCACATAAATGTGCTTAATTAAGATTAAAACTGAAGCCTAAAAATTCTACACAAATTTACAAAATTCACAAAACCTCTACAAATATTTAAGCAGTAGTTCTGTGTCAAGCAGTGTGCTATGTGCACTCACACAGACTGTCATTTTTTACACTCTCAACAAATATGACCATCACCCTAACTGGCACTAACAGTCACAGAGCCCATCAAGCCCTCAGTCCCAGCCATGCCAGGACTGGCCACCCCAGGGCACAGAGATTTAGCCTTAAAACTTAATCTAGTAAACCACATGAAAAACAGAAATACAATGCACTCTTACAATTGCTCCCCATTACTGCTCAATTTGATAGAATTCTTTTAAAAGCAAAATAATTATATCCTTTTGCTCCTCCCCTTAACTCAGTGTTTATTAACCTTAGAATACTTGAGAATTAATATAGGGAGGAACATTATCACTTATAGGCCATTTAAAGAAGGGTGTGTCAGTGTGATTTATGTCCCAGTGGTAAGAGGATAAAACAAAACAACAGTAACTACAGCTGGAGCTACAATTGTCTGTCTACACCTGGGACTATTCTAAGCATATAATGTGTAGTACGACTGTACAGTAGTCCCCTACATGGGTCCCTTTCACAGAATAGTTCACCAGAGCACAGACATGGTAAACATCTGTCTTAAGGCTAGCCTGGGCCTTAACTGCCTGAGATCAAACAACATACAATGGTAGAGAAGTTCAAACGCATCTACATCCAAAGACCACACCTTAAAGATTACATCCAGTAAGTTTCACCCTACATGCCAGGATTGAGCAGGTAGTAAAACCTTAAAAGAACAGAGGAAGGACTTCCTGGGGCTCACAGGACTGCCCTTGCAACCATGGTCATAGGTGAAGTGCTTTGTAAGGATTCTGGCCCTGTGGCAGCTAATAGGGAAAGCTCTACCCAAAAACTGTGGACACCTCCAAAGAAAATCAAGTTAAATAACCAGGCCCTGAAGCAAGGGCCCACTGTGCATAACCAAGCCTCTCCCTGTCAGACCGTACAGCCAGTTCTCACTGCTCTTCTGGATACGCACCATGGTCTCAATCAAATCAGCAGAAGGAAAATGAGCCAATCTAGTATAGTCTTATACTGTAAAGCAAAAGTTGCAAGATTCTTCAAATCACTCTGAATTTCAATAGCCTAACCCTTCATGTCAGAAATGCTATTTACCCTAACCCCCAAAGATAAGAAAACTTTACCCAAGATCACAAAAATGGCGAATCAGAAGCATACCCAGTTCTAATGGTCTCTGTCACTTCTTTGATCTCAGAGGCCTTACTTGGAAGCTGTGTAAACTACACTTGATTGTCTCTTGGCTAAATTCCAGACTTCAGAGTGACAGAATTATAATCACTTCCTCAGCTTCTAGAGAAGCTACCTGAACCAGATACACAGTAGAAGTTTAAGAGACTGGGTCTTCTATCCAGTCCTTCACAGATTCTAAAAATGCACTCGTGGAAAAAACTCAGGCCTCCTGTGTACTCATCTTTCATTGGCATTACAGGATTTTTAGACAGTACAGAGAAAAATAAAATAACTATGCTGCCCTAAATATGCACGCTTTGAAACTCAGGGGTGGTAGGTTCAAATCTACAAGGGATCAGAAAACTAGTGATATACCAGTTTCCATGTGAAAACCTACATCCTGAAAAGTAAGTGTGGCAAACACAGCCAAACATGGCAAATACAGCTAACCTTCGAGCTCACAACACACAAACATATTAAACATCTAAGAAGCTCTGTAACGATAATAAAAAGCCTGTCTATCTTTGTTAAACCTGGAGTTTCTCCTGTGTATTCAATGATGATGAGAAGAAAGTGCCTCACCTGTCACACCCCAAAAGAAAAAACAGATCAGATCAGCTAGGGTGGGCCCCCAACTGCCTCAGTGCCCTTTTTATCAACTTTAACCTTTTCCAACAACTGTAAACTATGAAAAGTCATCCAAAATCCATTAGAGAAAAATGTCCATAAGAAAATTCTGCTGTGACTCAAGTCAGTTTGTTTTAAAACTTGTTTTCTTGTATGCCACCCCCTACTTTGTGTGAGGATCAAGTTAAAAAAAAAAAAAACATTGAAAATTATGGAATACACTACCTTGTAGCTAATGAAAATTTCAAATTTAAAAATTTTAGGCATACTGAATGATGTTCCCAATTTTACCACAAATCCTGGTGCTGTGCATTGTTCTAAAGCATTCAGGAACAGGAACTTCGGCTACTTTACTTCCTGGGCATCACAAAATACAACTGATACACAGTGGCAAGCAGCTGAGAATCCTTCTCCCTGATGTCAAAAGTAAGGCTGTCACTTTTTTTTTTTTAGACAGGGTCTTGCTATATAATTCAGACTGGCCTTCAATTCACTATGTAGCCCAGGCTGGCCTCAAACTCATCGCTATCCCCCTGCCTCAGCATCCCAAGTGTTGGGATTACAGGCATGTGCCACCATGCCCAGTTCAAGGCTGTCTTCTGAAAACTGTGGGGAGAAGCCAAAAAGGGTAGCCATGGAGACACCAGAAGGTTGCCAACAGCTGTGGGGTGAATGACCAAAACCTATTAGGGCTGGTGTGGGAAGGCTGTCTGCAGCTGGAACCCAGTTCAAGTAGATGAACCCAGTTCAAGTAGATCAAGAATTAGTCTATCGGTGTTGGAGTTCTGATGGAGGAGTACGGCAAGTCAAGCAAGCAGCACGTGAGGATGTGGTGTCACTATTGTTGAAGTGCCCAGTGTGGGCTGTCTGAGGCAGAACTGAAGGGAGCAGCTAATGGGGCTCACAAAGCTGGAGACTCTCATAAAGTCAAAGAATGGGCCCCTACATACCTAGGTGAAAGACCTGGGAGAATGGAAGATTATGAAGAAGGAAATATTTCAATTTTTTTTTTTTTTTTTGTGATTTCACTAGAAGGCTTACCAATTCTCAGCTGGTTATAAAGAGACTTTTCTTGTTATTAAGACGAGGTCTTGCCATGTTTCTCAGACTGGTCTCAAACTCAGGGGCTCAAGTGATCCTCTCTCCTCACTTTCCTGAGCAGCTGAGAGTACAAGTACACACTTCCCCACTCCAATGGGAGTATTCAAATTTGAAATGTCAAAGATGTATAGCTCCAGGCAATGTTAAAATGCTAAAAGTAGCCAACACAGTGGGTTGGGGAAACAGAACAGCCCTGCTGTTGAGAAGGCAAGCTGCTGAAGTCATTCTCCGGGATGGTAAAACCATACTGGAGAATTCATGCGAAAAGGAAAATCAAGAACCAGGTACCAAAATCACCAATGAATAAGGTTCCTGACCAAGAGCTGATAATGCTAAGAAAGGAGAATAACTGAATGATAGGATTCCTAATAAAGAATCTTAACACAAAAATGTGGGAACAAGTTTTGACACTGGTGTTAGGATGAGAAGAATGGCAATTTCATGTCCTGCCCACAGATACAAGGACTCTTCAACAACAAGCAGTATTCATTTCAAAGAAATACTAGGAAAGCAATGATATCAGAAGACAGCCAGGGAGAAGGAAGAAGGAGCACCAATAAAAAGATACTGGGAGTGAAGGAATGTTTATTCACCTTGGAATGTTCTCAGAGTAAGTTCTGGTTGGATATGGAGGAAGGGTGTCAAACCACAAAGAAACATAGAGAGTAGACTGTAAGACAGGCCAGATAACAGGTCTTCCAGCTTGGGCCATAATCAAAGACAACAGATATGTGGATAATGCTGGCCAAAAGAAGATGCACACAAGCAGTCCCAGAAAACTGTGGTAGAGAGAGCTTATGCTGACTTCCTTCCAAGAATCTTCCGATTCAAATCAATTGGCTGGGAATGGAATTACTTGGCTCCTAGGATTAGTACTGTATGCTAGAAATTGCTTTGTCCTTGGGAAAACTTCTTAACCTCTCCAAACTTTATCTCCAAACTATAAGTTAATTAAGGATAATATCTCACACAATGTTGCGAGGACTAAACAGTCATGTGTACAAGACATCTAGCTCAGAATTGAACTATAAGGCACCTAGTCTCTTTGGCCTGGCATCAACTGCATGCTTCACAAAGTATAGCATTTACCATCTAAAGAGAAACATAATCTAACCTTTTACTCAAGAGGGACATCAGAACCCTTCTTTCTAGTTCCAATTCCAAATGAGTAGGACAATCATTAGGATCATGAGGTAACACTCAAAATAGCAAGCAAAAAAGTGAGGTGTCTGCTGCTGAATGAAAAAGAGGGCTTCCCAGAATATGCTGGCTTTGTGCAACTTTTAGTGGCACCAGTCAGTTTCCCGTACCTTTTGTCTTTTGAGAACACAGAAAGCCAGAGTTAAAACCAACATGGGTGCCAGTTCTGCATCTGGCCACCAGCAGTATGCCAGAGACAGGTGTTTGCAGAAACAAACCTGCCTTTGGACCTCCTTTCAGACACCTGCTCTATCTCTGGTCTCCACATCTGAAGCATCCCTGGCTTATATGTGTTTACTATATGTGTTAATCCAGGTGTCCTGCTAAACAAGTTATCAGCTAGCTGAAATGTCAAAAGTTGCTAAGTCTAATAAGCTAAAGTCCACTACAGTCTGTGCTACATTGTGTATTACAATTTTTAAATAATTTGACAACATTTTTAAAAATTACTTAAAATCTTTAAAAAAATGAATTTCCACAAGAAATCAATCTGTGGGAGTGAATGGTGATGATCCTCACCAAACAGATGTGGAAGGTCCACCATGGGTGGACACAATTCACTCTCCAGCCCTTAACACACCAACCTGACACCTCACTTACACAAAGGTGCTAATACCAGCATTGTGTCATGAATGAGCAACACAGCACTTAGTAATTATATGTGACCACAGGTGCTGGAATAAGAAAGCTACCTGGAAGGAACATTGCTAGATGTTTACTTCGCAGCATGTGCACAAATGTATACATAAATTTTTGGTTGGATTAAATATAAACACAACATGGTAAAACTGATTTCTATTTTACTATTGTATAGAACCATATATTCTATAATAAAACATACTGAATTTTCTATAACAAACTTGTAAGTTTACTGAAAATATTCAAACAAATCCTAGCACTCGGGAGGGTGAGGCAGGAGCATCGTTGCGAGTTCAAGACCAGCCTAGCCTACAAAGTGAGCTCAAGGCCAGCCTGAACTGCATAGCAAGACCCTGTCTCAAAAAGACAGAAAAATAAATACAATAAAGTATTCAAACAAATGAATTAAATTAAAAACATCAAGTTCTGTAACAGCAATATTTGGTTACAGTTAAAATGACTGGTTATAGTAGAAAAGATAGGAATACACATTTTGAGACTATTCAAAGCACAGTCCATTAATTTCCAATTATTAAATCAATTTAAATATGGTTTTTGGTCTATAGCTGGATTCTAACCTAAAGAATTGAAAGGCATTCTATTGCCTGTGGATCTCTTTCATTGAGAATATTTCCTAACTCTTGAAATGACCAAATAAGTACTATCCTTACAAGACAGGCACAAAAAGAGGTGGATAAGAAACAGAAAAATAACAAAGTTTACCAATATAACCCCCAAATTTGTAGCAAATGTTGTTTGTAAAGAAGAGAAGCTCCATTTTCTCAATGACAAATTAGATTCCTAGAAAATGCTAGACTACCACCTTGGCCATTTTTAGCATTTCTATAGTACACATTAGCTTATCTATTTAATATACAGTAAGACTTTATATTTTAATCCAGGTATGAATTTGAAAAAAATTTTAAACTCGGCTTAAATAAGAGTCAAAAGAAAATAAGGAAAAGAAACAACTTCATTAAAATTTGATATACAGATTCTCAACTAGCAAGGCATTCAGAGGGGCAGGAAAGAGAGGAGGGTAAACAAAAGTCACTGGTGGAATTTCTTCAACATCCCAGATCTTCTCCAACTCGTCCAGTTCTCCTTCTCCTCACTCATTTTCAGAGCACGAAATATCTTACTCTGAAACATCACTACTAAGCTATAGATAAAAATGGATCTCATTTCTTAGGTGTTCAGAGAGTAAATGTCTCAGTCAATACTGTCCTCTCTAGACAAGCAAGCCAAGACTGTTATATAGAGAAAAGATATACAAGGAACAGCTGAGATAAAAACAAACCCAAGGACAACAGTAGAGTTCGGGAGGGAAGGTCCATAAACTTTCACTGATGTGGTTCTGGGGCCATCTTGGCTCTAGAATTCAAATCTGGTTCCAATTTCTATAAGGTATCACTCCAACAAGACTCTCATTTTCCCCAACTATTCAGAAGGTGCGGCGCCCTTTTCTGTCCATGCCGCGTCCTAGTCCATCCACGCCTTGTGACAATCGCTTCTCCAGGAAAAGGACACCGCATGTGGGAATTGGGCGCGGGGATCTTGGAATGTTTTGTACTGATAATTGTAATTTGTGTAGTTCACATGTGTATGTTTTTATGTAATGCTCAATATGGAGTCGAGGGTGGAGACTCC